>KK112838.1:176639-224666 GCA_000611955.2 Stegodyphus mimosarum
AACAGAGAAAGAGAAATAATTATTTGGCACTGTCAGAGAAGATTAAAGTTAAGTTTGGATTCTTAAAAAAAATCAGATGTTCATTTACATAGAATAACTGCTCACAGTAAAACTTTTTTTACATTTAGCAGAGGAAACATATTTTAAAACATTTGTTTTGACTTATTCATTTAACTAATTTTTTTCCTTTAATATGCCGGTATAAGTTGTAGATAATTATTTCTCTCTATTCACAATGCAAGTTGAATCGCTGGGGAATATGCATTCGTTGCAATACAAGTACAGTTTATATATCCACTTTTGAAAAGGTTCCCTATGTTTTAAAATCTACTCCGGAAACTTAATAATACTATAATAATAGCTTGCTTATGTAAATCATTTTATATTAGCAGCAGATTCTCCTCAGCTTAGAAATATATTTGAGGTATACAAGTGGAATTTGTTTTGCAAAAGACCCATTTGCTGTGTTTACTCTGTTTATGACCATCGTGGAGTTAGATGATGAAATCATTTAATAAGTTATTTCTAATTTTAATGCATTTGATAGTTACATTGAAATATTGAATTTTTAGGTAAGGCAGCTAATGCATCAGGTGACTTCCGTATTCTTACTAAACGTAAAGGAACTACACTGTGTCTTGCAGTGAAGGAACCATACTGATAATTCAGCTTTTGGTAAATGACTGCTGTGGTAGATTGTGACTAAATTTCTTTACATATTTGTTTTGGAAAGTTCATAAACCAATGAAAATGATTTTTAAGTCGGAGTTCTTTCTATGCATTGTTAAATTAGTATCTTTTTGTATCTTTTTTTTTTCATGAAGTTAAAAATAATCATATATGTTGTTTGAAAAGTTAATAATTTTTAATTTCTTTGACAAAAAATAACTATTTTTAGATGATTTTAATAAATATGAAACGATCCATAAACGGGCAAATAATTCATATTTTTTTCGGGGGGGGGGCAGGGGGAATTTAAAACTTTGCTCTTGAATTATATTTGTATTTTTCCACCTTCCAAACCCATAAACTTTGTGTGTAGAAATATATATCCTAATAATTTTTTATCTACATCTTATGCAATAGTTTGGTACAGATATTGTTAATTGTTCTACATCTCAATTTAGTAGAATTTTTAAGTCTTTAACCCACAGGGATTAGTGACTCACATCGAATGCGTAAAGACTTCGAAATCGAAAATAATTTAGAATCAGCAATAAAAATCAAACAAATGGGTATAGCTTAAAAATTTCTACGAATAATGTAAAAATTTAAATTAAAATTCCAAAAATAAGGTTCATATACTAATTAATTTCCTTGTTATCACTTCCGTTCTCTAATTTCAGCAGAATCAATATTTGCACATATAAAGTTACTTTTTTAATTTCTTTAAATTGAACGTACATAAAAACTACTATGTATTACTAAGGTTATTAATACTACTTATTTATTACTACTATGTATTACTATTAATTACTACTACTATACTTCTATGTATTACTTCTATTTATTACTAAGTTTTATCACAGCAAACACAGCAAAATTTGCGGAGCGATCACAGGGTGAAAAAAATGAAATTTCACGGAATTTTTTTTATTACATAGAAATTTACGAAAAATTTAGTTTTCACCAGAAAATTTACTTTAATATTTCAAGAGCCTGGGGAAAGGAACTAGGTATGAAAAAGTAACACAGATGACTATCACTTAACTAATTAAATACCAATCCGAAAGTAAACAGTCTGTGGAACCATCGTTTTGAGATAAATGTATTTAAAGGTTTCTTATGCATTAAATTTCCTTTGCAATACTTTTTGGAGAGAGAAAAAGGAAAAGTTTGTACTTCCCTCTCAGAAATTTGAACCACTGATTTTCCGATTGCTAGCCAGATATGCTATCAGTCACATCACTAGAAAGGCTTATAAAAAGGAGCTAATATCTTAAATTCTCATGTCCTTATAGAATGACTGAGGCAAAAGAGTAACACAGATAATTATTACGTAACTAATTAAACATATTTTGTATATTTCTTTGCAATTTAAGCTTCTGTTTAGTCAGCTCAAACCGAAAGTCAAGGATCTGTGAAACCATTGTTTTAAGACAAATGTATTTAAAAATTTCTTAAACATTAAATTATCCTTTGCATTAAGTTTTTGGAGGGAAAAAAATTACAAATCTACGCTGCCCTCTCTGGAATTCGAACCATTGGAACCTTCCGACTGCTAGCCAGATATGCTATCTGTCACACAACTACAACACGCTTATAAAAAGGCACTAATTTCTTAAATTCTCCTGTACTTACGAATGACTGAGGCAAAACAGTAACACAGATAATTATTAGGTAACTAATTAAATACTTTTTATATTTTTCTTTAAAATTTAAGCTTCTATTTTGTCAGCTCAAACCGTAAGCCTAGGATCTATGAAACCATTGTTTTAAGACAAATATATTTGAAGGTTTAATAAGCATTAAATTTCCCTTGCATTAAGTTTTCGGAGGGAGAAAAATGAAACGTCTGTATTGTCCTCTCTGGAATTCGAAACATTGATCTTCCAACTGCTAACCAGAACGCTTAAAAAAGGTGCTAATTTCTTAAATTCTGTTGGACTTAAAGAATTAATGAGGCAAAACAATAACACAGATAATTATTACGTAACTAATCAAACAGCTTTTATATTTTTCTTTAAAACTTGAGCTTATATTTTGTCATCTCAAGTCAAAAGTCCAGGATCTGTGAAACCATTGTTTTAAGACAAATGTATTTGGAGGTTTCTTACACATTGAATTTCCCTTGCATTATGTTTTCGGAAGAAAAATGGAAAAGTCTCTACTGTTCTCTCTGGAATTAAAATCACTGATCTTCCGACTGCTAAGCAGAACGCTTCAAAAAGGCGCTAATTTCTTAAATTCTCCAAAGAATGACTGAGGCAAAACAGTAACACAGATAATTATTACATAACTAATTATATACCTTTTATTATTTTTCTACAAAATTTAAATTTATATTTTGCCATCTCAAACCGAAAGTCCAGGATCTGTGAAACCATTGTTTTAAAACAAAAGTATTTGGAGGTTTCTTACACATTAAATTTCCTTTGCATTAAGTTTTCGGAGGGAGAAAAATTAAAAATCTGTACTGCCCTCTGGAAGTCGAACCACTAGCCTTCCGACTGCTAGCCAGCTACGCTGTCTGTCACATCACTAGAATAAGCTTTTAAAAAGGCGATAATTTCTTAAATTCTCCTGTACTTGAATAACTGAGGATAAAAGAGCAACACACTGTGCAGATAGTCTCCAGGAAGGAGCCCCACCGAGTCGACAACATCCTGATATTGACGAATTATTGACTACCATATTTTAGGCCGCCATAGAAGAGCATTTGAATTTTACAGATAGTAAAATCATTAGAGAGAAATCAACCATTTCCTCTTTGGGACTTGAACTACAGATTTTCCATCTGCCATCTGGACGTACTAGCAGTTAAAAGCGCGGGTATGAATGCAGTAATTCCTTATACAGTAAAATATCAAAAGCTGAGATAAAAACGGATATAAACTCCAAACGTAAATAACGCAGATTCATGGATTTAGCTTGCTTTCTGCGATTTATAAAGCAGTCAATCCAGTAACACCGAAATCAAGGTTTGCATTTAAGACAATAACATTTTCAAAAACTACGGATTGTATGCAAAGTTTCTTCATTAAGTAACTCACTAAAATTTGTGTAAAGCTCAAAGTTTTTATTTTGAAAAGAATCATCCTGCATTAAATTTTCTTTCTCGTAAATTCTAATGAATGATAATTTTAAAATTATTTAAATGTGAAACATAATCCGGATAATAAACTAATTCAGGAGAAATTTTTAAAAAAAGTAGGAAAACCTTGCAGTTAACAGATTTATTCAACATTCGAAAACAATTTTGATATTCAAGAACACTAGCAAAATTAAATTCGTAAAATTGATCGTTAAATTCGCGCCGACATAAAATTGTAACTGTAAAT
The DNA here is from genome assembly GCA_000611955.2 of Stegodyphus mimosarum. Classification (NCBI taxonomy): domain Eukaryota; kingdom Metazoa; phylum Arthropoda; class Arachnida; order Araneae; family Eresidae; genus Stegodyphus; species Stegodyphus mimosarum. The sequence goes on from KK112838.1 coordinate 180,641, forward strand.
ACTATTAACAGCAAAACTTATCAGAAAATATGTTACCGTAAAATAACAACAAAAAAAAATTACTTAAATTTATAAGAAATAAATGTCAGAGTTCATAACAGTTTTTATTATCAAAGAAAATTTGTCTTTAGGAAAAATTATTTTACTTTGGTCTGCGGTCCAGTGTCTTGTTAACAGAGAGAATAGACAAAGGATCGGGGGAACCCAAATAGCCCTGCCCTTCATGTCTTCTTTGTCTTGTCTTATATCTTTTCTTTTATCTACTCTTCTGGATTTCATCGGACAGCTTAATTAATGGAGTTCATTTTTTCGAAGATTATTGCACATGTGCTCTCACTGCAATAAAATAAACCTCTATCTATATGTATAAAGAAGAAACTCTGTGTGTTTGTATGTTCGATAATAACTCAGTCACTACTACAGCTATCGTCAGCAAACTTTCGACAATTCTTTTCTGGATACTGGAAAAGATCGACGTCCACCTTTTTTTCCTAAAAAGTAGCTAAAATCAGAAATATTAATTAAAAACTCCGAAAAACGATAATTTTCGCCATCATTTTTCGGAGTGGCAACAGTCTCGAAAGTTGGGGAAGGAAATCTGCTTTATTTCGAAATTGTTACCACTGTTCGCTTTCAAATCCCAGAGTTGTTAAAAAAATTTCTTAAGTTTTAGGATAAAATAAAAATAGCATTGACAAACATGACATACTTTATTCCCGCTTTCAAAAATTCGTGAGAAGCCATTTCGACTATTCCCATCTTCGCAGGACTTTAATCAGCCGAACTATTAATTAAAAACTCTGAAAGCGCTAATTTTCGCACTCATTTTTCCGAGTGGGTTTCATATCGCATCAGACTGAAAATGTATGACTATGAATCATATTATTTTGCATCGTTATTAGAGAAGGGTTACAGCGGTATCGCTCTTTCTGTTGTTACATACATTACTCTCAATCTAACTAAACTGGCATCGGGCACTTCCGCTAGTTCTATAATAAATGACACTTTAACACGTAATTGTTATTTTTCCTTCGACTTTTATTCAATATTAAATTAAAAGAAAAAAAGAGAATTAAGACGTTGCATAACTTATTAGTTCTAAGGAATTCATTAAAAATAATACGTTCTGCATACATGAATTAATTTATTTAGCTTAGATAAACAGCATACATTAAAGTCTGAAATAGATTTTAAAAGTTAAAAGCTATTACTTTTATAATACAGCATGCATAAATTTCCTTTTTAACTCATTATTTATTAAATGAATTAAAACTAAAATAGCATAGTATGCATGATAAATTATTAATAAATTACTGATTATACAACATTCTTTATCTAAGCGTATTGAAAAGGAATACGAAAAACTGTTAATTGCTGTAACATATGCCGCCCAAGATGTATAGTAGTTAGATAAGCCTTCTGCGATACCAAAGGGCCCGGGTTTGAACCACGGAGAAGGCATGGCTGTATGTGCCCGTTCCCGTATAGGAATGGTGGTCCACATATTAGGTGTTTCCGCAATAAAGTGGCCAACAATTCCGGCCTTCGTTTTGGTCGAACCCAAGTTTACCAAGTGCTCGAAAATGGGAAAAAAATTGTTATAGCATACACAGTTTATTGTATTTCGCATTTTTTAGGAATATGATTAATATAGTAATTACCTAATATCTGTTTCTTGATTAAAGCTAAACTGTTTCTGAGGTCCCTCCCCTTACAATTTTAAAGCCCTTTACGAAAAGCAAAACTACCATGTATCCATACCATTTTTAACCTCTTTATTCAGCACGATCTTTGTTTTTGCTTTCACAGTCATTTAGCACTTCTTGACTATAGGTCATTTAACACTCTTGCCACAACTTTCTGTTTTCCTTCAGTGATGCAGGTAACGAAAGCAAGCTGTGATGTTTTATTTCTGAATGAAGTCGAACTAAGGTAAAGGTTTTATGGTCATGGATAACATTAAGAATTTATGCACTCTGCGAATTCTATTCTCCCAACAGAAGCATAATACTCATCCAAATGCAGACTTTCAGTGCAGAGTTATTAAACACTATGTATGTGACATACCAATGAGCGCATAATTTGAAAGACTTATGAGGTTCTTTACTTTAAAACCAGTTATTTCATGTTTTAGATCTTTCCTGTTATTTCTCTCATCCATTTTCCAGCCAGTATGCAAATTTAGTTCGCGTGCCTTTAAGACGAGGTTTTTCGATTGCAAACAGAGCGTATTCTCCGTCTTGAGACCATGTTACTAGTTTGTTAGATGAGATAAGATTTGCAGTCTTTGGCCTTGTATTATAATTGCTTAAAGTTGAATTTGGCACTAAGATTTCAGCCAACTTCGCGTTAAAATGATTTTTGTAGCCTTCAGCTAGTAGCTTACTTGAAATTAAATTTTACATTTGACTTCTGTTACTTTAAGTTATCTTCCTAAAAGTAGTTGGCTGAGTTGTAAGCACAAAGTGTGACTTGTGTTTATATTTAGCTTTAAATAAAAGATCCTTTACAGCTTTTTAATGCTGGATTTGTGGCTTTAGATATCGATTATTCGCTTAACGTCTACCAAGAGCTTGAACACTTTGGATGATTGCAAAAAGCACTAAATTCTATAGACCAATGGGATATAATTTTTAAAATCATTCTGTGAAGAGGTTTTAGAAGATTATAAATCTTCTTGCAAGCAAGAAGTTATCCATGATCAAATGGGAGTTGTCAATACTTATATCAAGTTAAAAGCAGCAATATTTGTAATAATATACTTAAAACTTATTCTTCTCATAAATAAGAAAGAGAGAGGTTATGGGAAACTGTTCTTTCAGATTATGCCAAAGTGCCAAATTTTAAATTTTAGTTCCTCCATGTTAACTGAATTTAATATTTACTTATTAATATCTCTTTTTTTTATTACACTAATTTGATTCTTCCCTTCACACTTCGAAATTTAGGTTCATTCCGAATAAAATTCACCCATTTTTATGATTTATTTTAAAAATTTGCATTTTTAAATAATTTTTATAAATTTTAAATATGTTTACCATTAAAAAAAATTTGAATAAAATAAATAGTGAAATTTAAACAAAATTTTTACCAGTTTCTTAAACTAGATGTATTTCTAAGCATACCTGCAAAAGCATAAAGTTTTTTTTTATTCAAAATTTCCTAAGATATACGTGAATTTACATTTTGGCGCATTTTGAAATTTGGCTTATTTATTAGCGATAATAACGCCAAATGTGGTTTACGAACTTTGTTAAAATTATTTGAAAGTATGAATGATGACCATCTTTCCGCTCGTGTACAAGGAAAAAAGGAAAGGAAAATAGGTTGCTATAAATTAAGAAGTTCGCCAAGTGAATTATTCTTGGCGCAAACTGAAAGAAATGCGACAATATAAATTTTTAAATTTCTCTACAAATTTCTCATCAAAACTTACAAAATTTAATATATAGGTATTATTAGAGACGTAGAATCGAAATATGGAAAAAAACTGGTATGTTAGTTTAGAAAAGTCTGATTTTGTGGCAAAATATCTATGTAGGACAATGCTATATATAAATCTAATATACATCCTAAGTCGGGCTTTCGAGACATGAAAAACGCATTTTAAATTTCGTCAATCGGCCGGGTAGAACGGTAAATATAGAACTGTCCCATTTTTTTCAGTGGACCATTTTGGTGCACTTGTTCTTCCGAATAATTATGTCTAAAACTCCTAGGCAGTGATAAAAAGCTGTCTATCCCAATTTTCTCTGTGGTTCTTAGATGGGTTATGACGTAATTTATACTGCAGTTAAAAGATATAATATTTTACTACTTGGAGATGTAGATAAAGACGTAACTCATGCTCGTAAAATGTCTGGCTTTCATAGATTCACAACAAATATTTATGTAGAGAAGGGCACTTGCCGCGTCCTCGATTAAACTGTATTATATCAGCAGAAATTTTATATGCATATAAAAAAATCATCATAAATTATGCTATTTAGAATGCATAATAATAATTCTTATTTAAGCTTTAAGCGAAACTTCCTATGCATTTTGAATTATTGCTTAAAAATAGCAAAATTTATATCTATTTAATAGGCGTCAGGTCGAATGTAACTTTCATTTTAAAATATAATAATTGTTTTATTTTCCTTAAGAATGAGATTTTTCCCAGTATTTAAAACTTTACTTTTTCTGCAATTAGGTAAAAATATTTCCTGTTTAAAAATATCAATGAATTTTCTCTAAGCACATTATATGCTCATGAAGGTAGCAACCAACTTGCACATTATATGTTCATGAAGAAATTAAAAAAAACAGCTAATTTTGTTCCCAAGCATAACATGCAGTAATTTTAACAACTGGACCGCAAGTGAAAAGATTCGGAAATAAAGCAGTATAACTCGAGATTAACAGCTTCATTTGTAAAACACGTATATTAGGATTAAATTTAGCTCTAACTTTAAAGTAGCTAATACACATTTTATCCTGCAATCAAGTTTTTCCGTTTCGAGCTTAAGTGGATGAAACTGCTGCGTCAAAAATTTAAAGCATTGCCGTGAGGAAGCAAGTTTCTGTGTTTTATGAGTATGAGGAAAATCCTTTTCCTAATGCTTTATACCTGCTGTCTCGTGAATTCTTAAAGCTCCTAGCTTAGCATACATTTTATATCCTATTTTATGGTGTTTTCTTTACTTTTTTCCCTAGAAATGAGCATTTGTATATAACCGAAATTTCCTGAAAGTTTGAAATGTTCAAAGTAATTCGTTATGTGATAACTTTCTAGATCTGGTGAATATAGCAGTTATTTACTAACAGAAATTGCGAAGAATCGTAGAAAAGCTATCCTGTAAATTATTATTAAAGAATTCATAAAACAACTAGAAGATTTCTTACTACTTTATTTTTATCGCGGCACACTTTTAACGATTTAAAAATTTGACGGCACACAAAGAAAAAGATAAGTTTAAAAGTTGTTTATTTACCTATAATACACTGTATAAAATAGTTTATGATAATAAGTTTAAATGCAAAATAAAATAATATGTACTACAAAAACAGCAGTACTTTTAGTAAGGTATTACTTACAAGTTAATAATAAGAATACATTTAATGAGAAATTTGAGCTTGATGTTTTTTGATAATTTCATTTATATTAGGTCTTAAAAATGGCAATGCTACTCTCATATCGTCTTCTACATTTAACAGTCTATTCATTTTTATGTTGGTTAAAACTGAAAATCCGAATTCACACAGATAAGACGTAGAAAATTGTAATAATATTTTTAAAGTATTTTTGGCCATCATGGGATAATCGCAACTAATCCAAAATGAATTAATTGATTCTTCCGAATATTTTAAAATTAAATCTCGATTATTAGAAATCGAAATTAGTTCTTCTTCTTCATTCAAAGTTAATTCAAATACAAAAGTATTCTTTATCACAAATGGATTACGAACACAATCAATTTTTTTTATATCTAAATTTAAGAAATAATGAGCAATTCGCTTCTCTAATGTTGTCAAATTGTCAACAACAATTTTATGAATAACAATAATAATTTTATTAAAATCTTTTGGGACTGACTCAAACTCTTCCAAATTTCTTTCCTGAGCTTTATTTTTCCGTAAAGTTATTTATTTTTGGAATCCCACCAGTTTATCTGTTGAGTTTAATACATTTTCTTTCGGTCCTTGCATACTTGAATTTTAACAAAAATATCTGATAAGAAGCTAATCTCCCATCTGCACCAATCAAAACTTCTCAATTTAAATTATGTATTGAACATGCCCAAAAATGCTCCGAATGCACTCTCCTCCAGAGCACCAAAATCGACTTGGATAAAACAATTGGCGAGCTTATTAATGTCTTAAAACCCGAATTTTGCCATTTCTCATGTGTACCGTATACTAGGATTAAACCCATTATAATTTTTACTATATACATTTCTAAAATTTGGCGGCACACTTCAAGAATTTGGCGGCAAATAAAAGTGCCGGGGCACAGTGGTTGAGAATCACTGATCTATGCTTTTCACAGAAAGCCGCATTTTAGAAACAAGATATTTGTTATGAAACACGATATCCGCTAAGAAATCCCATAGCCTTCTATTTTACAAAACTGTGAGGCGTACTCAGTCTCTGGCTACATACCGAGCATATGATATTAACACATATAGGACGAAAGGGACGCACATAAGCAAAGCAAGGAAACAACGTCGCAGTACAAAACTCGTGGGAGAAAGAAAACAAGGGGAAACATCGCAGTTCTAAAACGCAGTGGGTATAAAATATCGTTGTAGAAAATAAAGCTGTTAAAGCACTTTAACAGCTTTATCTAAACATCCTTTATCTTTTAACAGCAGTTTTTAAACATTGTTTTACAAAATATCGAGATAAAAAGTACAGTAAAATATCAGATAATAATCAATAATCAGGTCATAATCAATAATTAGATAATAATAATGTCAAATAAATGGAGATTGATACGTTTAAAGGACTAAAAAAAATTAAGTGAATTTTGTAATGGCTTGTTAACAGAAGAAGAAATTTCCTTTTTCTGTTGTAGCTACTGAAATTTCACTGAAAAGCAAGAAAAAAACTTAAGAATTCAAAATCTAGAAGATAGTAGAAATCTATGCTACCTACAGCAGAATGGAAGTTTATCTACCACTTCAGTCGCCCTTTAAGTGGGGGAGAATGTAAAGGACTTCTCTGCTTTCTTACCGCATGCCTGCCTGATATAATTGCTAGCGCATACCCGACTAGCAGTCGGAAGGTTCGGAGTTTCAATATCGGATTGACACTGCAAATTTTTCTTCTTTCTTGTTCCGATAAATACTTAATCGCCCCTTAAATACACTTATAAAGAAATTTCTTTTTGATGTTTCATATGTAAGAAATCATTGTAAAAAAGGTAACAAGAATTTTTCATTCTGTTAAGTAATTTATAAGGCATTTCTCCCGTCTTCTTAGCATGCCTTCGTTGTGTAATGTTCAACACACTCGGCGCGTATACGAGAAGTCCGTGATTCGAGTCTCGTCGAGGGCACTGCTCATTTTTCATCTCGTCTACTTTAAAAAAATATGTACTTAATGTCTCTACAAATTCTACTGCAAACAGTAGAACTACTTAATAGTGCATATCCCCCTTTAATTCTTCAAAACAAAATTTATGCATTGTATATCAGATCTTCCCGTATAATAAATGCGATAAACAAAGGTGGAAAGCATAAAATCATTTTTCACTGACATTCATTACTCTTGTGGAATCGACATCAAGCACTGCATTTGTATATATAATTCTACCGATGTTAAATTAAAGCAATAATAAAAAATTATTTATGATTTAATTATGCAAGTAAACATGCTTAAAATTTGTTGGCACCTTAAGAATAAAATCCTTTCGTCAAACTATCTGCTTCTTTCTTTTACTTATGTCTTTCAGAAGTTTTCTTTTAATTGGATTAAATTTGCTCCGGAAATATATATTTTCTGAATGCATATCCAGTTTCTCTGTTCAATTAAATATTCAGTTATACTAATTACTTGCATTCACATACAATCCTTTCTTGATATTATCCAATTATCTGAAAGCGCAAAATTATTTCTTCAAGTACCCTTTGGTTTAAAAAGAGAAATAATGCTTATTAGAATTTTTAAATTGCTTCGCTATTTCTTAAGAAACGATTGCATATGATACGCTTCTAATAAATGAATTTTTTAATTAAATTTTAAAGGAAAATCAAATTACAGACAAACATCTTTTTTTTTTTTTTTCATTTCAAATATGTGTTTTTTTAATTTTACTCTTGTTTATTTTCTGACAAAATGTGAGTAATAATTTTTTCCCGTTTTAAAGGCGATTTAGTGATCGCTTGAAAGAATAAAAATAATCCACAATTTCTTTACAATGTAGCATCTATGGTGTTCTGAAAACTAAATTAAATCTTCCAATTCAGAAAATACAAATACTTTTAGAAACTCTTTTGCCTTTTAGTAGTAGGAAACACGAAAAATCAGTTGCCAGCCGATCGTTATCCGGACGCTTGGTACCAATTACACAACGGATGCACGGATTGAGGAAGAAAAAAATACCTTATGTATTTTCTTTAGTTCCTGATTTTACTGAAATTGTTGCCAGTTTCCCAATCGAATTAGCTTTAACTCGTGATAAATTAAGCTAATGAAATGATGACAGTTTACTATAAGTGATTGATTCAATTACAATGATTATTAAGTGTAATCTACACATACTGACATAATCGTTCTTATACATTTTTATTACACTTTGTTAAAAGCGAAACCGAAGTTGAAGTACAATAACTTAACAGTATATGAAATCGTAAAAAGCTATATTTAAGGCAATTCATTAGGCAGCAGCTGAAAAGAGCGCAAGAATAATTAATACTTAATTTACTGTAATTTTTAAATAGTAATTTACATATAAATTCAAAACTCAGATTAAATTTTTTGATACCCTGGCTTTCAATTAATCGAGTACCTTCGAATAAAAATGTAAATAAAATAAATGAGTACTTCCAAATGTATTCGTAATTATTTTACTTTGTAATGAATACAAAATTTCATAAAAATTACAAAGTTCAGTCTAATAAAAATTACGAGGTTCTGTATAAAAGTACTGTATAATATGCACTGCATAAATTATATACTAAATTATCTTTTTTTTATTTTTTGATAACGATATTTTTAAAACTATTCGCATGATAATAATAATATAATATGATATAGTACAGTGTTCACGATACAGTATAAATTTTCTAAATATACTACTGTCATTAACACCTCCTAAGTTAATTATTGACATCAATAATTAATAGTTAACATAATATTACTGTTATTAATATTAAGCATATTGGTGCCCAAGTGTTATAACACTGCTGAATGCGAGTAATTTTACCGTGTTCGATTATTTCCGTGGTATAATTCGCTGTTTATGTGTACTATAGATTTTGGAACAATTTGTCTTGTTCTGTCTGAACATAAAGTATAAAAATGAAGCTATTTGTAAAATCAATACAGAGAAGTATTCAAATGTATGTACAGCTTTTATCGTATCAGCCTGCGTGCTGACTAGTATTTTCAATAGCCTTAACTGGCAAATTGTAATGTGTATTAAAACTAAAAAGCGCAGGCTTTTGTTAGAGTTATTACAATTTTCTCTATTCGATTAACTCATAAATAAAATTTACGTAGAAATAAAGTACTTAATGCCTGAAAATAAATATCTAGTTAGCAAAAATAAATGCTTTAATACTTCAGAATAAATGTTGTAATGTTTCAAAGTATGGAAAGCGATTATCCGAACTTATCCTTTTAATTCCGATAAACGAGGCAATATTGTAAAATCCTTACAGGTTCGCATAATGCTGAACTTCAGGCAATCCAGATTCCAATCTAATGTTAATACAATAAATTGTCTTTCGTATAAGAAGTTAGGACCCGTCAGCGACCGAGCGGTAAAGCCACTGAATTCTGGTGGTTTGACCAAGATCAATTCCAGGCAAACAGACTGGCTGCGTAGGCGTTTTCAGAATTTTATTCATGTGTAACGTAGATACCAGAGCAAGTTTCACTCAGAAAGACCTCAACAGCGGTACCCCTTCCTAATACAGATAGCTCCGTGCTTTGCCAAACCAAACTTGTAAGAAGTGATATATTTTCCATTTGTATGCTAATGTCTACACAAAACTTTAAACTCATTTCTTACAAATTAGGCGAATAATCCAGTACTATATTTGTAATACTAGTAAGAATTTTTTTATTTTGTGAAAAGACATTAATGTGGTCGTTCCGCTTAATTTAGAAATACAGTCACTACGTTTGATTTACATGACTCCTTGTTATTACTACTTTTCTGCTCAAGGAATATTTTCGGGGTTCTAACTTTGAATGTCCAGATATCATATGAATGAAGGAACTGAATCACACATGAACTGAATTATATCACATGAATGTGTTTCAGTGTAAGAAGAGAGAGAATAAATAACAGAAACAGTCAGGATGTAGGGTTTCCCTTAGTTCAATTAACCGATTATTCATTGTTTTTTCTTTCCTGAACTCCTCAACTTCCCCTCGCTAGAATGCTAATTTAAAGTTAAGTGAAGTGAGTATTTAAATGGGTGAATTTTGAAGTTTATTCAGAGCGTGTTTTCACTTGCCAGCGCACGTTACGTTTCTGACCTTTGTGTTACGCACAGTTGCTGATACACCTTTTGGCCAATTATATTATTACAATAAATTTGGAACAATTATAACGCCGAGTAGGTTGTCGAGTCAACCTAGTTAGCCGTATCTTAAAGTGCTAGTCTAGAACTACTCTTTCAGATTTTAATTTATTGTGTAACAATTCTGAAGTTCCTCCGCAATTTGTCGGGGTTATTGTAAAGCACGAAGTACGTGCTTTTCTGTTCACAGTTGAGAATAATAAAGGGTTATTTTCCGCCTTCTTCTATTCTGGTATTATTTCACGCGTGTGAGGGAAGTCGCCAGGTTCTTTAGTAGCATCTAGTCGAGTTTATGTTACCAAAGAGAGTAAGATCCTATAAGAAGCATAAAACAATATAATCAGAGACAAAAAAAATTGAAAATATTATTAAATTCTTAAATTTTTACTTCCTTATAGAAAGTAGTGGAAGTATTGTAATTGCAAAAATTTGGCGTTCCGTATTCAAAAAAAAAATATATCCTTTTTCTTTCTCCAATCTATTTGAACGATTTTTTTTAGTGGCATCTGTACGTACTACCGGAATAAAAGACGCTTTTTCTTTTTCCTAAATAGATTTTAAAATGGATTTAAAATAGATTCAGAAGAGATTTTTTTTCGTGACGTCCGTACACAACACTTACCTACAGACATATGAGTATGTATCTCACGTACAGAGTGTGTATCTCACGTACAGAGTGTGTATCTCACATAACTCAAAGAGCCGCAGAACGTTGAAATTTTTTATATGAAACTGATATAACATCTAGTTTTGAATCTCCTTTTTCTGTTGCAATTGGCCAGCACCAAAAGAATATATATAGCACCCTCTTACCCAGCTTGGTGAGCTTTGCTTGTTTTCCTTATATGTTGGTAAATCGTCATTTTTGGCTTTAAAATTAATTTAATTATGCTGTTCTTAGGTGTTTACGCTTTAATTAATCTGCATGCAGTAGTTGTAGAATTAGTAACAATTTAAATGTGTAAGTTACTGTAGGCCTAATGTGGTGGCTATTTATTTGCATTTGAAACTCTTAGTAGTATAGCGAATTAAGTCAGATGGTGCATCACCTTCAGTGTCTTTTTGCCCAATGGGACTACAGATTAATTTAAAATTTTTGTGCATGTGAAGTTTTGTCTTTCTGCCCGTTCGTCGAATGACTTGTTTTCCCGTAGAAATTCTCATTTTAACTGCAAATTTAACTTAAACTAATTTATGCGTTTTAAACTGTATTTGGTGTTTTATGTATTTTTGCCTTGCCGCAAAGTGGGAAATGAATAGATTGGATTAGAAATATATCTCTAAAGAAATTCTAGGAAATGACTTTAAATGAAGTGCAGCAAAAATATGTATAATTCAATAGGCCCTACAACAAAGTCACGTATCGTCCACATCTGATATTTACTTCACAAAATTCAGAGACTCTTCCACTTTGATGCTTAAGAACCAGACTAATTCACGTTTTCGTAGGTTGTTTTAAGCATTTAGGTTGTGAAAAGCAATGGCTAAATAGATAATATTGTGATCTTGTCACGTATTTCCCTTTTCTTGTGGATGGAACATAAGACTAATGTTCCGTTTGTTAGAAGATTAACAATAAAATTGACGGTTTTTGCAGCTAGGTAAAAAAGGGGAGCGAGTTTCTTGGTTTTCAAAGATTTTATATAAAAAAATGGAATTCTAAGCTTTAGTTGCATAGTTGAGAATATGTCTTATTTGAAAAAAAAGGTGCCTTTTGAACAGCGCAACATTCTCCTCAAAGGATTTACTTCTGGCTTTTTGAAATTCGAATTCTTTACCGCATTCTAGGATCGATTGGAAAAGGTAAACATTGAGTACTTTTATTCCTAAAATCGATGGGCAGCAAAAATGATAAATTTCAATAAGAGTCATGTGGTTTTCAAGTATGTATTAATATTCTGTCTAAAAACTGGAATGAATATGTGCACTGACTTCTGTAATGCAATACATTTATTTTTACCTGTGTAAAAAACCGCACTTCTGAAACATTTACATTTTAAATATTCAAATTTATTTGCATTTTTTGCATGCATACATCGTATGTCGTGTTTTTTATTGTTGTAAGAATTGCATTCTCGAGATCATGTATGTTTCAAATATGAGTACTGTTATTCGTGTTCTCATAACACATAAATTTAACCCTCTGAGCGGCATGACTGGCTTAATCCGGCCAAGTGATTTCTGTCACTTGATACATATATATATATATAAGCTTAAAATTTATATTTTGCTTTCTTACTTTGTGAGGTTTGTCTATTTATTTTAACTAATAGTTCATTTTAGCTTGAAAAACCTTTCCTATTACTCTCTTTCACTCACGCTTTTCATGCCAGAATGTAAATGAGATAGCAAGGATTTATTCAGATTATGATAGAATGAAGAGCTATTTAAGCAAGAGTTTCGGAAGTTATCTTTATAGCGTGTCTGCCTAATCCAGGCCACATTGTGCATTGATTATAAGAGACTTTCCTTAGTGGCGCTAAGTGTTCCAGCCATTAAGCTTGTCTCGCTGGTTTACGGCAAACCAAAGGTCTTGTGCGTTTAAGTAGCCGACGTTAGGCTACGACACCTTGAAATTACTATTTATTACGTTATTCTATTAAGCCAGAAATAAGTGTTTTTTTTTGTAACCCAAGTTAGGTCACTGTTAATTTTATGTTTGAAAACAAAAATGTCTTATAAACTCCTTTTCTGTTTTGTTTCACAAGGCTAGAGAATAAGTCTTCAATAGTCCTTTTAAAAGTTTATGTTCCCAAAGAGACATTGACTTGACAACTTTCTTTAATAATGTAAATGTCGTTTTGATGAATGTAAGTTTATGAAAAAAACAGACTAAAAAGTAATTGTACAAATTTAGCTAATAAATGCTGTTTAAGTACATGTCTTCATGACAGATCGGAAAACCCGAGTCACAATGCGTAGTTTAATTGGATGCATTACCTAACGTCATCGTGTAATTGTAGACGTATTAGTTTTTTCCGAAGCCAGAAACGAGAAAGATCTGCTACGACACCACTGGTACCGCATACCTTCCACTACTTTACCTGCTATCAGTTACCACTCACCGGAGGATACAATAATTCTTTAGGTACGTCCTTGCTAAAGCGGCCACCACGTTAAGTCAAAACTGCCAAATTTGATCCAAAATCTGTTGCATGCAAATTTCAAACGTTGCCAGTTGCATATTGGGGGGCCGCTTTAACAAGCTGGTACCAGTTCTTTATATTCTTTCCCCTTTTTTAAAGAGCTTTAGGGAAAAGACGAGACTCAGTGAACCGAATGTAAATGGTGATGCATTAACGCCAGCTTTATCTTAGTTTGAGCACCATTATAGAGACATTTGGAATATTTTGGAACGAAAAACGTGAAAAGTCAGTTAACCCTCTTCGACTTTCGAGCCTTGGGACTTCCATTTGCTAGCCGGACGTGCTATAACCAGTTACATTACCAGAGTTCACACAGAACATGTGGTAATCCCTCATAAAGATTTATCTTGTGGCAAAACATTTACAGACAACAAATTGCAAATACAGGTTTTGTATTTTTAATAGTGAAGGTATTACATATTTCTAATAAATAACTTAAAACAGGAGAGAAACAATCAGAAGATTTTATACATTTCAATAAATAACTTTACACGCTAGATTTTATACTTCATGACGAATATCCTGAACTATAAAGAAAATAACTTTAGGTTCGTACTTTTTAATGAATGATATGAAAGACCGAGAAAAGTACGGATTTTATTCTTCATAATGAACGATTGAAACAAATTCTAAGTATTACGCTGTTCAATCAAGGATGGAGATCAAAATGATGCTTTTATCTCCAGAGTATACTTTATGTAGCGTTATTTTCACGAGCAACTAAGTGAATGAGATACATACCATTTTAAAATACGTAAATCGTATAATGGGTTTTAATTTAAATTTTAAAGGATCACTCAATTTTAGAGGCACGCTAATGCATTTTATAAATGTCAGAAATGTTATCAGATCAATTTTTCTCTTTCTTAAAAAATAAATGAAATTAATTCCACTGCATGACTCAATTTAAATTTCTATGCAAACTCTAAGAGAATAAGTACTCGGAAAGCATAATATGTCAAAGTGTTTGATTTTAAAATTAATATGAATTAAGGAGTTCTAGTTTCTTTTTAAACCATTATCGTCTTTAACATCTTATGGAGAGATAAAGAGAATATATTAAAATATACTTTAATAATTGTAAAATAGTATTAAATTATCATCTGGTTATATAAACGCCTAAACCTTTACAGCTAAGACTATCACTTGCTAAAAAACATTTAAAATTTATCAGCTAATAGTTCAACAAAATGTTCTACATAAGGACAGAAGTCCACCAGCACTCGAGCGGTAAAGTCACTGACTACTTAGTCCGGGGCTCGAATGCCGGTGAACGGGCTGGCTGCATGGCATTTTCGTGTTTTTTCCCATGTGTAACGTTTACACGAGCAGGTTTCCCTTAGAATATCCTCCACGAAGGCATCCTTCACTTAAGCAGATTGCCCTCGAATGCTTCACCATAATTAAGTTAACCAAACAAAACCATCTGCATAAAGATAAGAGTCAACATTGCGTATTGGTAACTGTAAAGTTAAATGTGATGAACTTATCTCTTATAGGGGAGTTCTTGCTTTCAGAGCAAACACTATCCATAAAAAGCTTTTAAGGTGTACCCATCTATTTCATTAGTTGTTTACTGAAATAACACTTCCAAAAGATATGTCTTACGTATAAAACACGACGTGATGAGGAAATGAAATGAAAAGAAATAAGATAATGACGAAGATAACGTTTTCTTGCTAAAAGATTAAAGTTTGCACATATATTTTTCTAATAAGAAAATTATTTACAACACGTTGTCTGATAACGTAAAAGGTCCCTAAGGTCTCCTATCCTCTAGGCCCAGAAGCATATCACTTTAGAGCGTGGAATAGGCGACACTAAGGGAAGCGGAAACGGAAGCCGCAAATAATAATGAAATAATAATAACGTAAAATATTTTAAAGCTTCATTTTTGTGTAAACGCAAATAGAGATAAGCAAAAATGTTATTTATTTTAATAATTTTCTGTTATTTAGAAACATATATTTGCAAAATTGCAAATAAATAGTATTTCAAAATTAGGTGTATGAACCGTCATCAATTGAAGTCTAAAAGCATATTGGGGTTACCTCAGATAATGAAAATAAATGGTAGCCAAACAGCATAAAGCAGGACTTTCCTTTCATGCCTCAGTCATGTTTACCAGGCTACTGAGGATCAAGCTCCTAATTCTCTTCTTTCTCAATCAAGATGACTTGATAACAATACACACATTCGCTATACATTACTATAACAATACACACATTCGGTATCAGTACACGAGTATTACCTCATGAGCTTTTATCACCAAGCTCAATTTAAAACTACCTTAGGTTACAGGAAAGAACTGCGTTACAATAGAAATCCTGCATAAAAATCCTCGTATCAAGGTATCAAGTTTATAAAGTTATTGTTTAGATTAAGCAGTGATTTATAATTACAGCTTATACAATAACTTCTTTTTTCCATTTCTTCACCGGAATGCGAATTAGTTAGCTAGTTACCACGAACTGTGGTTGATTTTGTTAGCACAATAACGTGCATTTATGTTCTAAATTTCATTTAAAACAGAAAGATTTATTTAAACCTTTATCTGACGCTGTAGTTACTTTCAAACGTAGCTATAATTCTCTTCACATCTGTTAGGGGTTTGGAAATATTTAACTTTTACCAGATCAAGGATAACATCAGAAGATGTCCAGGTAAAGATTGTCGTCTTTTAGACATTTAAAAAGAAAACCAAGGTGTATTTATTTATTTATAAAAATAGAATATAAGGATTTTCTAGATCAGTAGATGTACCGCAACTAGATTAAAACCCATGCAAGCTGACACCCATGTGGACCATTCGCAGTCTCGTGATGGTGTGGCACCATTTTGTGGTGATGTGTAATTGGTACTAAAGGGGATAGCTCTAAGCGTCGAAAAGAAGGTTACATGTGCCCAACAATTGCTGGCTTACAATGAAATTTAGTGCATTGCGTTAATAACCCTAGAAAGAGATATACAAAAAGCATTTCACTTACCCACTACTTGGTACAGTGGCTTTAAATAAATACACTCGTGATGACATCAAATTAATTGATTTAATCTTTCATGAATGAATAACATCTGATACTAGGTTAAATATGGTATAGAAGAACACTAGCTACACACACAACACGTGCATCCAGTTACTTTCGGAAATAATCTGTCCACATCGCAGGCTGTAGCTCTTTGTAAACATTAATTAATTCTCACTTGCACTCGTGCTGTCAAGCTGCTCACCATGTATCTGTTATTTCCTGCAAAAGGGATTCCTCGAGATGGAATTCACTTCGGGTATTAAGTTCGAGCTTTTTCAGCTACATAACACCTTTTGCAAAATATGTGCCACGTGCTTCAATTAAGACGAAAGATTGCGCAAATGTGCAGAATAATAAAACCACGATGACATACACAAATGCTGTAAAAGAACATCCCTTCGAAACTTTTAAGGACATGCAGACTTAATTCTTTTCTCGTTCTCTGCACCATGTGCTATTCCTTTATAGCCTCAACTGAGTCTTACCTTCTCACACTCCATTACGGGCAGAGCAAGGGTCTAAACCCTACTCTCTCGTTTAGTGTCGTCGTCAGAGAAAAGACGAAAAAAACAGTTCCGCGAGAATTCATTCCGCGTGCAACTATTCAATTACGATTCAACTTATGATTAAATCCATCAGTGAGAAAATTGTGTTCTCACAAGTCTTCATAATATAGTCTACGTTTCTAATGTTTCAGTCTGTTCAGTTGGTAACGTAAAACCAGAGAACTGTGTGAAAATGAGTTATAATATCCCTGTCATATACTTCTTCAACAAAGACTGGAAGTCAAAATAAGTGGGCTGAGTTCGACCTAAGATCAATATTTAAGATAAAATAATGAGCCGAATAACAATTATTGGCGATGCTAATTGAAATTCCATTTTATTTGTATTTCTGGAACTGAAGAAGAAGGTTCTATATTAAACACTTGAAACTAGCCCTGCAAATGTACAAATATTACGCTGATTCTTCTTCTCCTGGCACCTCCAATGATCACTATTTGTATTGCTAGGATCCTCTAAAAATAAAATGTCGTATCCAAAATAACGAAACGAAATTGTAAATAGAAAATGAAGTAACTATATTTAATCTTGTATTAAATTCTTAAACATGAAAAATATTATGCATTAAAATATAAAATAAAGCCTTTAAAATACTGTAAGTAAATCATCGATGAGAAAGAAAATGTTGCCCAAGAGACTGAGTTCCTATTCTTTGTTGGAGATTTGTTTTGTTTCTGTTTTTAGATGTAATTCATTGTTTCTTACAAATGCGTTAGAAAATTTTTCCATTTGATCGTTGAATTAAGGCAATTCAAATTCTTTTATCTTTCACATAATATAATACTTTGTACTTCACGACACAGCTTTACCTTTTTCATTAAAATTCACCATAATAAATATTAAAAATCTATAAATCTTTACTAAACATTATAATATTTTTTAATTTATTAACCTTCTTTTGCTCTGTATTCATGTTGTACATCAATAATTTATGGCAACATTTTCTAGTTTAATATTACTTTAAACGGAATTGTATGTAGTTCTTTAATGTATGTTCTTTAATGTTTGTATGTAGTTACTTTGCTTTATAAATAAGAACATTAATAAACCTTTCTCTTTAAGGCCTCATTGCATTTAACATAACACGTCTTTTAAATGCTTCATAAATCAATTCAAACATCTGAAATGTATTGCAGCATACGAGTTTTTAAAAATACAGAGTGTTTCATACTTCCTCTTTCATTTTTCAATTGACGATCCAACACATCCTAACGTACATTATTCTCTGTGTATGCAACAATACCCATGCTTGCACCAAGCAGCGGTCATGAAAAATTATTTAATTTTCTAAATTTAGTTATTAAACAATAAAGCGTTTTACACGATAATTAATTTAAATCAAGAAGTAATAAAAGTACATATAAAAAAAAGCAATTTTCATCATGTTTTCTTTCATGGATAATAATAAGAAGTATTTTTTACTATTACATGTGATGATGAGGACTGAGCAAAAAAAGAAAAAAATTAATATCAAGTACCTGAATAGAGCAAACATCAAAGTTGGAATGAATTCAAATGTCTTCAACAAAATGTATATCTGCTTAAAAATAATTAAACTACTGTTACCTTAAATGGAATTGAAAATAGTTCTCTTAGTATTTCTAGGCTTTGAGAAGAGTGCGTTTGAGTCACATGGTTTCAGACGATTCCGTTCTTCAAATACGGAACAAGTAATGTTTCTGTGGTAAAATAACAATAATGGTTTCCTGATTTGACACTGTTAGCTCATTTTTAGTTAGAAATTATAATTTGAAATTGCTGATGAAGTTTATAATCATTAGTAAATGTGGTAGTTGTAATAAAAACAATCGTTTGGCGGAATAGTATGGTCGCCAAGCATCGTTTGCTTTTTGCATTTCTAACTGATAGCAACTACTTTAAAATAAAAGGTTTCAAAATTATACACCAACTTACAGCATTCGGGCTATATTACAAAAGTATCAACATTTGATATGTATGATTATTATTAAACACTGTTTTTTTCTCATACACCTATTTCGTAGATAAATGCTTAAATTTTCAATATTTAATTACAAAATAATAAATGTTTTTACACGATATGACTAATACTCGTTAGTAATCAATTAAAATACATTTCAAGCTGTAAAACTTTTGTTGAAATTCGCTGCATTAACAATGATAAAATATTTTTTACAAAAATTTATCATATAATAAGGATTTATATAACTATGCGATTAAAGTAAGCACGATTTGTTTGTCTAACATTTATGGGCAAATAATTAAAAATACCTTTTGACCCATAAGTTGCTTTTTAAAGCAATGTAAAGAACAGACCCGTAAGGATAGCTAACGTAATTTTTTATGAGAATGTTAAGTATTAAATAAGAATAAAAACTGAATATACGTACAAAATAAAACCTAGGACAGCCAACTTAATGAAGAAACAAAACTTTCTCCTAGATAGAAATGAAACTAAAGCAATTAAATAAAAATTACTGTAAGCGAAAGCTGAGATAATTAGCCGGAAAGAACCTTAAAAAAAGTTCTTATTAGAAAAATTAGAAAGTGGGGAATTTAACTTTTATTTTCAGGATAAAACTTTCTCATCGTGAAAGCAAGTTATTCAAACAATCCAAACCAAAAAATGGGCGAGTGAGACTAATCATTTGAAGAATATTTAAATGTAGCTAGTTAAAACATGCAAAGTTAATAATTACACCCGTAAATTTGTTCAACACTGTAACTTTAATTCTTAACATTTGGTCGATTATTAGCTTTGTAATATTCATTATAAGTATTTTGATGTTATAGACTTCTTAATTTATGTTTTCCTTTGTTATTCATATTTAATGAACACTTGGTACACAAGTATGGAGCTTTATTATTTTAAAATTAAAGCTCAAAACATGGGCGAGATATAATTTTTATTTTCAAAGAATAATCGTCTGCAAATAATCCGTAGAAAAGAAATATTAACGTTAGCTTTGTGAGTAGTGCTTTTATATAATACAAACTAAGTAAAATAACATCACAACTCATAAAAAATATCGTTTGACATGAGCAAGGAATCGGAAACGAAATCCTTGAAAGCGAATGAAACCTGAGAACACAATACGTGTTGAAGAAGTTGCCAATATAATGATGCGAAAAATGATAGAATTCCGTATTTTCTTTACGAATCGCCCAGCAGAAACATAGAAAGGTCTCTTTGGGATATTTTATACTTGTTTTTTAATGATGTATGGTTTTTTGATTTGAGCTTATATTTATTTATCCGGGTAAGATTGTCTCACCATCTTTGGAAGCATAAACTGAACTTGAAATTCGGTCTGAATGTAAGCCAATTATAGCTAGGTTCAGTAATCCGACACAGAAAAGTAAAAAGGTGTAAAAGACCCTTTTATTAAACTCAGAATAATTTAAGAGAAGGCACTTCTTGTGTTTACAAAACCAGCCAGCATGTAGGGAGTAATTCGAAAGTAATAAATTTAAGTTAAACTAAGTCACAGTTTGTCCAAAAGCTGCACTGAGAAAATACGTGCAATTGGCTGAAACTCAGTATCGGTGTGATATGCTTAATAGCGAGAATAACGCACCGCCGCAGACAGACTATTATCAAGAAATTCAATTAGAAACTTGGCCTTCAGCAGGCAGAAAACGCTCTGATTCAACAATTAACAATGATGTCATTTGACATCTGATTCAACGTTCAACAATTGATGTAAATTCAACAACTTAATGTGATTTGAATGAAAATGAAATGATACAGAAGCAGATACTGTTTAACTTCCTTTAATAACTTCTTTTAAATATTATATCTTTCTACCTCATTTTAATAGGCAGGAATTATCATTAGCATTCTGGCAGGAAAATAAAAAACGAGAATGACAGAAAAGCTCTTTAACGTGAAATAAGTGGTTAATTAAAAGTAAAAAAAAAGTCCTTACAAGATTTCTCTTGCCAACTAACATAATGGGAAAAGAACGCAGCTCAGAAGGGAGGGAATGAACTAAAATTTCGAGAGCAAGGACGAAATAAAAAAAGCTGTGTTTTGACTATTCATGTTTCAGGTGTCCCACTCACTTAAACTACAAAATGCACCCGATAGCAATGATATCACTGAGATAGTACCACGAACTGCAGATGAATTTTCTTTACTGATGTGTCTTATTTTTGTTTGTACAGTACTCATAAATGTGTGATAATTTGGAGGCATGAAAGCACATGCAATGAGTCCTAAAACATCCATGAGACATTGGTACTAAAGAGGTGGAATCACAGTATAGACAAGGATCATTTGTAATGACTGCGTTGATGTAAGCAATTTTGAGTACTGAGATACACAGAGATTCCTGGATACCTAAGTTAAATTTTATAGGAGGCAAATGATTATAACTTCTTTCTAATGAATGATAATCCTTGTCTTCATCACGCTGATAATCATAATTAACATTTTAATTTTCAAACAAATGGTTTTAAGATAGTTGTTCTTATTCTGTTCTTTTTAAAGTTATTGTTTTCAAAAATAAATTGCAAAAAGCAGCTTCAAATGATTACAGTCTTTGAAAAGTAGCAGGTAACTGCAATTTCTATTGTTAAATTATGTCATAACAGATAATATATCTAAAACGGTTATTAATATATCTAAAACGAAATATAAAATAAATTAAACAAAAAAAAAGGAAACAGTTTTTCCCAGACGATTCAGTATTTCTCATTCAATTAATTCAGTTCCCACTTCGCGACAAGGCAAAAATACATAAAAACTCAAAATATCTATATAAAAAATTACGAAGTGAATCTTAAACACTTATTTTCTCGAATAAATTCCAGAATGGATTAAGCATGATTTAATTCGCAATAATAAAAGAAGGCGTTTTCTTTGTTGTTGCGAAGATTAGTTTCTCTAGATTATCAAAAAATCCAATATTCTCCTAAAGTTCAAATGTAAACAAATATGTCGGCCATGAGAAAAATGATTAGGCTTAGGCGCACTTAAACATTGTTTAAATTGTTGATAATTCTATAAATCTTACTTGCAAATTTACTAAAGGAATAAAAACCTTAACCGGAAGATAAAAACAACATAATTCAGTCCTTTTTAAAGCAAAAAATTGGCAATTTACCACCATATAAGAATAAAAAAACTGAGCTCACTGAGCCGAGTAACAGAGTGGATATATGCATACATAAATTTATGTACTTTTGGTGCGGCCAATTGCAACCAAAATAGGAGGTGCGCATCTACATGTTATAGTAGTCCTATGTACAAAATTTCAACGTTCTTAGGCTACTCGTTTTTGAGTTATGCGAGATACATACATACTTACTTACGTACGTACGCACAGACGCCACGAAAAAGTCTCTTCAAAATCCATTTTAAATCAATTTTATAATTTTTTGGGGAGGTAAAAGAGTCCTTTATTCTGTTCTTACGTACGAATGTCATTCAAAAACATCGTTAAATTGCATTCGATAGCGGTCAAAATAGATATTTTATTTGAAATATCATACCCGAAATATTTCAATTGAATACTTCCTTTCTACTTCGTACAAGGAAGTAAAAAGAGCTACTGTAATGTAGGAAAAAGCTAAAACATTTAAGGCATCGTTAATATTACATACATACGTGGCTGTAGTTAATATTATATACATAAGTAGTTATATACATAAGTTTGGTTCATCTGATTATAGCAGAGCGCTCGAGGGCTATCAGCCTCTAATACTTAAGTGGAATTCAGTTTAAATGAAAGAGCACCATATACCAGTTGTGTTATCTTATTAAAATGGACAATCACCTTCCAGATAAAGAATCCATCATGAAAAGGGAAATACATATTTCATTTCTTCTGAGAACGTTTACTTGGTGTCCTCCAGGCTGGTGTTCCATTCTTGGGTACATAACTAATTCGTATGCGAGTTTTATTTTGCCAAAAGCGGTTAAAAAATGAAGGAATTCCTTCAAAGCCAAGGAACTCTGTGGATTACAATTTAAGGCTATACTTTTCATCGAGAAGCTAAAAGCTGAAATACTATTTCATTGTTTGCAAGTTTAAAAATCTTTTACATACTTCCGTCTTAAATATGCTTATCGGAGAAAATAAAAGATAAAAACGGAAGTAATAGAAGACTTTATTAAATTTCATTGTGTAATTCAAGGAACGAATTTATCATTTATCTGAGTGCAAAGAATCTATTGAAATTCAGAAATGCGTCGAAAAATTTATCCTTTCGAGCTTATATAGACAAGCTCTTTAATCCTTAAAAGGCTTTAGAAAATTTGACATGAGTAATATTTTTTAAATAAATAAAAGATTTGTCATTCTTGTGCACTTATCAGAAGACTCAGGTGGGTTCATTAATCTGTATATTTATTGGCTCACTAGTAATGGATCTTTAAAATGCACTTTCTGAAAGATGCAACTTAATTAATGCACTTTTCTCCGCTCCTGGCATAGGGTACTTGCGTCCGCTGAAGTATCTGCGATACCCCCACTGGGTTCGTTATCGGTTTATTTCGTCGGTGATTGTTTTCGGATTTTTCTCCTTGACTAATTAATATCTTAGTTGCCAACAATGTGATTTAAGTTTGCGGTTGTAGTGAAGGAATGGTTCATATCACGGCAGTTGATTCTGTCATTTCGTTTATTGATATCTTTATCAGTTAATTACTGAAACGTGTTTACACAGATTAGCTCTGCTTATCGCTTATTTTAATTGCTGTTTATTTCATTAGGATGTTAAACAAAGGTTTTGAAACCGTAAGATGAATTTGTGTTGGGGATTTAAAAATGTATATTTAGTATTTTATTAAAATTATGACTAAGCACCGAAGATTTAAAATCTCATTTTTGCTAAATTAATAACTTGTTATTGAAAGCCCGTTATTTTTTTATGATTTTTGCAATTATGTTTTTGAATGTTTTCCTTTCTCAGCGTGGAACGGATTATGCAATTACTTGCACGCAGGTAGGAAGCACATAGTACGGATATTAAAGTCCTAAAAATAAGTACGTGCTATAATTATTTAATTCAAGGGCTTTATTCTGTTATCATCTCTAATCTTTTATAATCTTCCTCAAGTGAAAATTTTAAACCCCAGTTGTTATATAAAGCTGTGTATTTAATTTATTTTATATAGTTTGGACATTAATATCAGTAGAAAAAAATTCCAGGTGCGTTGATTCAATATCACCTGTCCAATCCCCAAACTATACAGTTTTGTAATAGCTAGGCTTATACACAGGCCTTGTATGCCTATGTAATAGCCATATTTATATATGTAATACTCCTCTTGTCATGATTATATCTAAGTGTTAGGTATATCTAAGTATTATATATATTATATCTATTATAAGTATCATGTAACTTATACAGGACAATGTTTGTAATATTTTTGTGATGTTTGTATCTTATACATGGAACGCCCTTCCTATCATGAGTATATATAAGTATTACGTATATCTAAGTATTAATATATCCAAGTATTATCATGATTATATATAAGTATTATGTATATCTAAGTATTAATATATCCAAGTATTACGTATATTATATCTAAGTATTATAAGTCGCATGTAACTTATACAGAATATGTATAAGTTACATGATATGTTTGTAATTTGTATATGGAAGACCCTTCTTTTCAGGATTATATCTAGGTATTACGTATAACTAAGTATTATTATGTCTAAGTATTATTATATCTAAGTATTATATCCAAGTGTTATAAGTCTCATATAACTTATACAGGACAATGTTTGTAATATGTTTGTAGTGTTTGTAATTTATATATAGAAGAACCTTCTTGTCATGATTATATCTAAGTATTATGTATGTCTAAGTATTATTATATCTAAGTATTATGTATATCTAAGTATTATTATATCTGAGTATTATTAGTCTTATGTAAGTTACATGATATGTTTGTAATGTTTGTAATTTGTATATGGAAGAGCCTTCTTGTAATGATTATATCTACGTATTATGTATATCTAAGTATTATACAAATAGATATCATATCTAAGTTTTATGTATATATCAAATCTAAGTATTATGTATATTATATCGAAGTACTAGCTTTTATCCGCGGCTTCGCTCGCGTTGATGTCCTTAAATAAGTTTCAAATATTATTGAAAAGAAAAGAAAATAATTTGATTTTTTTTTTCTTATTGCCCGACCAGGATAATCAGGATAAAATTTTAGTTAATATTACTTATTTTTTAAGTTAAAAACACACTCTACGTAAAATTTTAGTAAATACTGCTCTTCTTCATTGAGATAAAAAGAAATCCATATTGATGTCTTTAAGACGCTATTCTGCATAATTTTTAAAATCCGATTTGGATGTATCAAACATTGCAATCTAATCTTATGGGTTTTTTTTTCGGTTTTACTAAAATATTCTAAAATAAAATATAGTTTAAAAAACTGAAAAACATGCCTTATTAAGATATCTCACTACAAAAATTAATAATTTTCATTACCAAGATTTCAAAAAGTTTAAAGTATTAACAAATGTTAAAAACATTAATTCTTTTTCAGAAGAGCACGAATAAGAGTATTATTCTAGGATGCTCCTGTATACTATAGTATATGTTTTTCCATTCGGCGCTAATACATTTAAATTCCTGGCTTTGGATACACGCGAACAGGCAACGTATAGTTGACCATGGAAAAAGCATGATTTTTCCAAATGCAACCCCTGCTACCTGTAATGTTTGCCCTTGAACTTTGTTAATAGTAACAGCAAAACTGAGTTTGATTGGAAACTGCAGTCTTTTGAAGTGAAATGGTAGGTCAGTGGGGATTATTGGGATTCGAAGTATGATAACACTTTCCCCTTTTCCTACACGTGTTAAAATAGTGGTACCGATTATATTCTGCCCTAATTGTGTGATCCGAAGCTTCGTTCCATTACGCAGTCAAGGTGCATCTGTATTTCGCATAAGCATAACCGGTACATTTAGTTTTAATTGGAGTTTACGTGTGGGTACACCTGACAGCTCTAGTGAATTTAAAAACTCAGCAGGATATGAAGTGCTTTGTTCTGTATCCGTGATTGTATCTATTGACAAATACTCTTTTATTTCTCCCTGCGCCTCTTTCAAAATGTCAATGTTGATTTTGTTTACGATTTCATTTGACGGAGCTAGAATTGCTCTTGCACATAACCAGTGATCACCATTTAAATTTTGTTCCAAGTGCAGGTAAACTTTAGCAATAAGCTCCACATCGTTTTCTACAAAATTGCTCTGAAAGTAAAATACAACCTTCAGCATCTGTGTCCAAACATCCATCGCTATTTTTCAATAGTGTGTCTGCGTAATTCCCTGAATCTACAACATTATGAAGATGCACTCTCATATTGTTTTCAGACTGAATTTTTCAACTTTACGCCCATACACTTGATGATTTGAGACAGGCTTTGATTTGATTGATGTGGCGAACATTTTCTAATGACAGAAAAATGTTTGTGAAAAAAGAGCCAAAAACCGGAAATCCTGAAAGATTTAAATAATAAATTAAATTAAACAAATAAAAATTAATAAACGCTTAATTAATAAATGTTACGCTTTTGCGCCTTCATTACTTAACCGATCATCATGAAATTTTCAAGAAAAATGTTTGATAAATTAGAAAAGAATAAAGGCTATAAAATGTTTGCGTAGTTTAAGCCACGCAGCTGCTCCCGTAGACAAATTTTACATTGTTTAACTTATCGTTATGAAACTTTCCACATTTAATGTTTATACAACGATAATTAAACTATAAATCCTATTATATAGTTTCAACAGATAAGTTACATTTTATAGCCTATAACCTTTTCTAATATATGAAAAATATTTCTTGAAAATTTCACGATGATCGGTTAAGTAATTAAAACGTGAAAGCGTAACAAACAAACAAGCTCCCACATTCGCATTTATAATATTAGTTAGGATTAGAAGTCTCATGTAACTTATACAAGATAATTGTTTGTAATATCTATGCTTATACACGGGCATTGTATTCTCAGATAATATTTATACATAGAAGACCCTTCTGCCAGGATATTATTAATATATTATTGATAATATTAAGTTGTTCGCCTTGTACAGTCTCACATTCTTTGGAAATGTAAACTACTTGAGACTTAAACCTGAGTGTTAAGCGAATTATTGGTATGTTCAGTAAGAAGACAGGAAATATGATAATGGTGGGAAATACCCTTTTATTAAACTCAGATAATGCAACAGAAGGTCTTCTTATGCTTATAAAAACAGCAGGATTTATGGCGTAACTCAAAAGGTAATGAATTCGATTTAAAACTAAACTAAGCCGTAAGTAGCCAAACACTACGTAGAAAAAATGCGCACAGGCTCTCTCAAACCAAATATCGGGCTTGACAAGCCTAATGGCGAGAATAATGCAACGCCGCAGATAGACTATTATAAAGAGTTTAACTAGTAACATGGCAACAAACGGTAGAACACGCTTTGATTCAACAGTTTAAAATCTTCCTTTAAATACTGTCCCTTTCTACCTCATTTGAAAACGCGCAAATAAAAATGTACATTCTGGCAGGAAAGCGGAATGTGAGAATAACAGAAAAGCTCTTTAATATAAAATAGCAGCTTAGTTAAAAATAAATAAATCTTTATAGCCTAACTCTATTTTTAATCCTTTCGAATTTGAGACGATGCTTGAAAATTACGAACTGCGTAAAATATATACAAGAAAACTAGTTTGAAAAAGCATTAGTAATCTACTTCTAAAGCAGAAGTTCCGGAAAGAATAATATTGTATTAAATATTCATATATAATGTACCCGTTTGAAAGCAATAGCTAAGATTTAGAGTTTTTTCTCACTCTTTTCACGATATGTTAAAATGTTTCTGTTTAAGATTGTGCTTTATGTTACATTCTGACTTCTAGAAAAACGCCTTTAGCGTTAGCTTGTGTCTTTCTGTAAGTACAAGATGGATTTCTTTTTGTGAAAGAAGGGGATTTCTCAACACAGCTACCATTAGAACATTTATTACAATGTTGAAAATCTACGCATTATTGAACTGAAAATTAAAAAGAAAATGTGTGGATCCATACTGCAGACCCACAAAAAAGTAACTTAACATTTGATATTTTGACGTATTTTAAAATTAAATTGCATACTTTTCAAAATCACGCAGAGCCAACATAGATTAATATATTATTTTAAAATTATTGCAAATGATATTTATCATGATTTTTATTTCATATTTTATGTAATTTTGGGGACAGTATTTTGGAAGAATCTCTTGCTATTATATTCAACCGTGTTACTGGCTATCCCCATATTACTTTTTTTATTCCTAATTATCTCTTTTCCTGAAAATGTAGTTATGTATTTATAAGTTATGAAATAAAAGAAACATACAAGGTCTTTCCTGAAAGTAAAGGGCCCATTTTTTCTAAGAGAACATTATTGAACTGATTCCTACAATTACTCTTCCAAATACATCCTTTCTGCTTTAACATACTTGTTTCAAAGCGATTTCCATGCTTTCGATGCGTCCTGGAAGCCCGTCACAGGAATGTCCTTTAGTAACCTCTTCGTAGCCGCCTTGATGTTCTCCAGGGTCCCTAAATGCTGTCTTTCGAGGGATTTCTTAATCTTCGGGACCAAGAAGAAGTCTTGGCGAGGACAAATCAGGACTGAAGTAACGCAAACGTCTCCAACAGCGTCTTCTCAAGTTTGAAACAAAACTTTGCGCATCGCGACTGGAGAGTTTTTTCCATCTTGATTTCGACCAAGCACCCAGAGCAGGTTCGACCGAGCAGGGTTCACTGAAACAAGCTCTGTGACTCTCCAGGAGCTCGGAGCCAAATGGCACTGGTCGCGCTGTGTTCCCAAAACTCCACCACCCTTCCATACAAGCGGCAACGCTGTGCGACAGATAGTCGCGGAAGGAGAAAATGGGGCGCATTACTTTCGGGACAGACATTATTTGCGTGAATTGTTTTTGTAACTTATGCCTCTCAATCGACAGTATCAGATCAGGTCTCTGTTATTCCAGCAAGCCCACGAAATTCATCACGACCAGAGGTTAATATTGTGTCTGTCGTTGGCAAGAGCCTTGAGCACCACATAGGTGATAGTACGACTTTGCTCAATTCCACCCCTTCCCCAATGTTAATGGAGAGCACCCCGGGGAAGGGATCAAGGGTTTCCCACTTCTCTTTGCCTATCATAAACCTCTCGAGAGGACTCTTGGCTCGTCGCATATTTAGAGTGCCCCATGCCTCACTGATATTATACGTTTACAAATACACATGCCTCCTTTGGGATTCGAACCGTCCCTCCGGAACTGCAGTCACCCTCTGTAACTACTATCCCGGTTGGGCGCGCGTACATTTGAGATTTTTATAACTCTTCACTGCTTATCTCATCCACCGTAGACTCCGTTAAAACTGAAGAATAAAGATAGCAAAATTTAGCTTACCTCTTGTGCACCCAGCAGCGCGGTTAAATCTACGAAACTTTATTGGTGTGAGGGATATATCCATTAATGATAGGATGCATACTTAAGCATAAATCACATTTATTCAGCTGTAACTAAATAATATAAAGCGACGGATACATTAATGTTTGCTTACGAGCACATACGATAGCTTAATAAGAAGTAAAGAACAAGAGTATCATGGGATATAATAATTGGGTGTGATTGACGAAGTGGGTGTGGTTGATGCGCGCGCACCTTGTCATCCCTAGGGTTATTAGAAATAAGTTCAAAAATAACAATTTCTTCTTCTCAAATGCCTGATTAATTTCCAACAATCCCCCCTTTAATCATGCATTTGGGAAATGTTAGAAATCAGATTTAGCTCACTTCCTAATTTCGGAAATTTTGGTTTGGGGAATGGCTTAGTGAAAATATCTGCAATCCTGGAAGTTGTATTGCAGTATGTTATCTCGATTGTTTTATTTTCTTCCATTTCTCTTAAAAATAAATATTTAACATTAATATGCTTTAACTTGGTATTCATTTTTCCCTGTTTTATGAGAGCTATTGTGGACTTATTGTCCTCAAATATCTTAATGGGTAGTTTTTGAGGTAGTCCAAAATCTTTAAGGAGATCTAATATCCCTTTGAGCTCTTGAGCAGCAGTAGCTGCAGAAATAAGCTCGGATTCGGTAGATGATAAGGAAACACAATTTGGTCTCTTTGTGGACCAAAATATTGCGCTGTTTCCCAGGAAAAATAAGTTTCCACACCCGTTGACCGTCTCGTGGGTAAATCAGATGCATAGTCAGCATCAGTATAACAGGATAGTGCTGGTGGGCTATCAGAGTCAATTTTCAGGTAAATGTCCTTTGTAGAGTTCAGGTATTGAATCACTCTTAGAACTGTTTTCCAGTCCTTCTCCTTTAGAGACTCATTTTTCCTGCTTAACAGATTCACTGCTAGGGTAATGTCCGGTCTGGTTACAGTGGCTATGTATAATAAAGCTCCGATGGCTTGCCTATCATTCGTATTGTCCACTGGTGGAGAGATGTTCCCTTCCTTTGGATAAGAAGTATCCATTGGTGTATAAGCTGGTTTGTTTATATCTGGGCAAAACATTATCCTCAGTTTTTCTATTTTTGATTTTTGACTCAATATGAACTTGTTTTCATCTCATTTGATGTTGATTCCTAAGTAGTTTCTGACTTCTCCTAAGTCTTTTGCTTCGAAGAATTCGTTGAGAGATTTGATTAGCCTTTAAATTTTTTCTTCGCTTTTGCATGCTATAAGGATATCGTCGATATAGACAATAATCATTATCGTATCATTTCCATCTTTTTTTAGAAATAAGCATGGGTCTGCTGTACTCTGCGAAAAATTACTGTTCTTTAATTCTTCTTCGACTTTTTTATTCCATGCTCTAGCAGCTTGCTTTAATCCATAAAGAGCTTTTTTCAGTTTGCAAACTTTTTTTTCTTGTCCCGGTTGAATTGTACCTTCTGGCTGTTCAATGAATATTTCTTCTTTTAAATTTCCGTGCAGAAATGCTGTAGTAACGTCTACATGTCTCACGTGCATTTTTTCACGTTTCATGCTGAGACAGCAAGAAAAGTTCTGATAGTTGTATGTCGAACTACTGGTGCAAAGGTATGATCGTAGTCAGTTCCGAATTTTTGACTATAACCTTTTACGACTAGTCGCGCCTTGTAACGAAAGACTGTTCCATCTTCGTTTTCTTTCAGAGTGAAAATCCATCGACAGCCAATAGGTTTCTTTCCTACAGGAAGCTCAACCAGTTCCCAAGTTTTATTTCGGGATAAGGAATTGATTTCTTTGTCAACTGCGAGTAACCACTTTTCCTTTTCTTCGGAATTCAATTAATCCAAGTCGTTAAAATTCGCTGGTATGGTTTTTATCGTGTTTGTTAAGTATCCTAGATGTTTTGATGGTTTCCCTTTCGTTTTCTTTTCTGATCGTCTTGGATACAACTTTGTGTTTTTCTGTAATTTCTTCGTCGTTTTCAACATCTTCAGCCTTTGGATGGAGAGAAATTTCAATATTTTCATTCTCTGATAATTCTTCGACAAATTTGATGCTTCTACTAATTATTATTTGGTTTTCACCTGTGTAGATTCTGTACCCCTTTGATCGTTGATCGTAACCGACAAAAATTCCTTCAGTCGCTTTGTGGTCTAATTTTTTACGATTTTTCTTATGTACATATGCATAGGCTGTGCAATCAAATTGTTTAATATGAGCTAAATTAGGTTTTCTTCCGCTCCATAATTCATAAGAGTCTTATCACAAGCTCTGGTTGGAAGACGGTTCTGGATGTAATTTGCTGTATTTACAGCTTCACCCCAGAATTTGTTTGGAAGTCAGCTTTGGGACACCAGGCACCTGGTCATCTCAGTAAGGCTTCTATTTTTCCTTTCACTCACACCGTTCTGAGGAGGCGAAAAGGGAACAGTTAGTTGATGTTTGATGCCGTTATTCGATAGAAATTCCTCCATTTTCTCGCTGGTATATTCACCGCCGTTATCGGTTCGAAGTGTCTGCATGGTTCTTCCAAATTTATTTCTTGTTATACCGACAAAGTCCTTTAATTTACTAAGAACTTCATTCTCTTTAGCTAGCAAATAGATGACAGTGTATCTAGTAAAATCATCAATAAAGGTTACGAAATAAAGTTTTCCACCAATACTTGGAGTAGGCATAGGCCCGCAAATGTCACTATGTATAAGTTCCACTGGTTTTCTTGCTCGAACACTAGCAGCTTTTGGATAAGGAATTTGTTGCATTTTATTCTTTATGCATTCTGAACAGCTATCATTATGAGTGCAATTATCTAATTTTATCTCTTCTGCAAGATTTTCTCTTATTAATTGTCTGATTGCATCATAACTTCGATGACCTAACCTTAAATGCCATATTTGTATACAGTTTTTATATTTACATTCAACTGCAAAATTAGCGCTTTCTGGTTTTTTGATTAAAACAATTTTATGTAAACTATTATCGTCAGAATATGCGCGCATAATTAATTGGCTACCCTTTTTGACGTAACAATTCTCGTTTTCGAAAGTAACAGAATATACATTACTAGCAATTTGTTTAACAGACATCAAGTTGCTCTTTAAATCTGGAACGTAATAAACATTAGTCAATCGAATTTTCTGCAATCCACATTCATCTTCTAAATCAAGGTCAACAAATCCTGTGCCCTGCGAATATAAAATTTTTCCATCTGCTAAAATGATTTTCGCTTGAGAATCCTCAAATATCAGTTCAGTAAACAAACTTTTATCTCCTACTAGATGACTGCTCGCGCCGGAATCGACATACAAAATTTTCTTATTTATATTTTGTTCTGAGCAATACCGCGGAGTAATTATTAAACCCTTTTCATAAACAGTGCTTTGGACTGGCGCCGAATCATGCCTGTCACTGTCGGATTCACTGCGTCTATCATCGAAAGTGTCTGCTCTCATACAGTGACGGTTCGATTTTCCGACATGTGTGGTCACGCGAGTTTCAGGACAAGAATTGTTACTTTTGTTCTGCAGTTGAAAACAACGCTCACGAGTATGACCACTGCGTTTACAAAAGGTACAAAATTTCTTTTTTCTACTATTACCCTAATTTCTAGCATTTATTGCAGATTTAAACGCCGTTGAAGGATTAGAACTTCAATCTGCTTGTTGTTCTAGTCTTCTGTTGTATTCGTCAGTGAGTTTCGTTTTTACAAGATCTGTAGTTATAAGAGTTTCAATGGCAGTTATAAGATTATTGTATGATTTCGGAATTGAAACTAACAAAAGTGCGGCTACATGCTGATCCGGAATGTTCTCACCGATCATATGAGTGATGTGTGTGATCATATCACCATGTTCAGCCATTTTTATAGAATATAATTTGCTGCTCAAATTGGAACGCTCATGAATTGACTTTAATTTCTGCCATGTACCGGCAGTCGTCGTTTCATCTCTAACATGAATTATCTGAGAGTCGTCAATGCATAGATTTATTATAGCTCGCGCTTGTTTATCCCTCTTTAAAAATTCATTATCATGTTTAGAAGGTGGGGGAGAATGAAGAAGATCACCTAACCCATCACGCATTAGAAGCATTTGAATCTTGAATTTCCGAGTAACATAATTTTCGGAATTCAGTTTCGTTATTTGCATACAATCTTTAAGACTTGACTGGGTCATTATTAATTCTTATTTAGCAGTTTCAGAAAGCTTATATATTATATGCACAGTTTAAATTTTAGTTTCGAGATTTACAACATTCAGTTTCATAATCTATGAAGAATAAAGATAGCAAAATTTAGCTTACCTTTTGCGCACCCAGCAGCGCGGTTAAATCTCCGAAACTTTATTGGTGTGAGGGATATATCCATTAATGTTAGGATGCATACTTAAGCATTTTATTCAGCGTTAACTAAATAATATAAAGCGACGGATACATTAATGTTTGCTTACAAACACATACGATAGCTTAATGAGAAGTAAAGAATAAGAACAAAAAATGGGATATAATAACTGGGTGTGATTGACGTAGTTGGTGTGGTTGATGCGAGCACCTTGGCATTTCTAGGGTCATTAATTTACAACAAAAATGACAATTAATGTCAAAACATGGTCAGTGGTTCTTTTTTTAGAATCTAATGACTGGTAATAGGGATTAGATATGTAAGAACTTCTGAAAAAGCTCAAAAATA
Source organism: Stegodyphus mimosarum (assembly GCA_000611955.2). Classification (NCBI taxonomy): domain Eukaryota; kingdom Metazoa; phylum Arthropoda; class Arachnida; order Araneae; family Eresidae; genus Stegodyphus; species Stegodyphus mimosarum. The sequence goes on from KK112838.1 coordinate 214,763, forward strand.
TGATATGGGACTGATATCTGGGGATATGCTAAATTATACCCATCAAGTATAGTCGATCCCGAAGTATCATCTACATTACCTTTTATGTTAACAAGCGTCCTAATTCTGGCGAGGGCATATTTGATTTTTCACGTTACCTACATCGAAAAAACCTAATGTATTTATACTGATGGTCGACTAAAATAGCGTGGACAACAATTCTTCACCACCTAGATTTGATCGAGTGAATATCTTTCCTTTCCCCATCTGCCCTTTAGGAAGAAGAAACCGTGAGTTAGTATAGCTTTACCCTATTAGTGATCTCACGGTGTAAGTAGTAGCACGTCCAGCAGGTAATTGAAAGATCCGACGCTCAAATTCTCAAAAGGACATAGTCGGTTTTTTACGTTTCTCGATATTAAATTACCTAAGGTCTCTACATATTGGTAGCAACGAATTGCGAATAGACTACTTGCAGCATGAAGTATTGCACACGATTTATGGACTACGATGCAGCTGCCTTCTTACGATCCCATTGTTACCTCTAAAGAAAATGTAAAAATTATGGTACCACTTTTATTACGATTACATAAATAATATTAAACAATTTTAACAAACTATTGTCATATCATTTGTGTTAGATACTACTATCTAACACAAATGAAGAACGAAAGACCATTTTGTTCAAGAACGAAAAACCATTTTGTTATAATTTCCAAACCTGAATATCGTTTTTGAAATGCCTGATATTGTATGGTAGTTAGCAAATATTGAATATGTCGTATTCCAGGGAATGGATTCCACTCCCTTGTAATGCTTAAAGGGTTTGTGTGTGTCCTTTTCCTCTTCTTGGAGATGCAATATTTATCTACATCCTGTGGCGCAAGATCTCAGGGATAAAGTAGCTAAATGATTAGTTGGTTTTGTCATTCACGATTTATGATTTTAACCAAGTGCCTGGTCATCAAAGGGATGGGGAATCATTTCAAAAATCGGTCTAATAGTGCAGGAAAAGAGTCCTCATTTTACTACTGCTCTTTAAAACCCCTAAATTTGTAGTAGTTATTCTATTCTTAATGTGCAATGCTTACTATTGAATGGGCAAGAAAATCGCTCGTAAAAATATCCCCTCCGTGGGAGCTGTTATGGCATAAAAGGGTAGCACGTTTGCCTTGCAAGTGCAAGCATAATATTCTTTATTGTAGTGCTGGAACTAAAATGTGACAACCGATTATTTTTCCCATTTTAGTTCCAGCACCGGTTGTGACAAACGATAATTTGTCAATAATAATAATAAATTTGGATTTGGCCCCTGGACCTTGCGTATCTGTTGTGTACAAATTCAAAGTTAATTTAATATTTCACCATTTAATCACAGTTCTGTGTAAATGAGTTATTTTCCTTAAATTTTAGTGCACTTTACATTAAATCGAAGAAGAGAAACCTAGTTAAAAATATTACACAGCAGCAAGGTGGTGAAACTTCATATTTTGATCTGTTTTTTTTTTTTTTTTTTCATTCAGACCTACCAATGTCAAAGACAAACAGAAACTGCAACAGATAGCTATTTTTTTTTTCACATTCAGACCTACCAATGTCAAAGACAAACAGAAACTGCAACAGATAGCTACTGATTGTCCCCCTTTTTCAACGCTGAACACGCGCAGGGTTAAAGGGCTGGTTCTTCGGCTTCTCGCACCTGAGACCGAAAGTAGAGGCTGGTGACGTAGCTGAGTTCGCTTGGTAATTTTTTCGTTTAAGTGTGCCTTATTCGGCCTTCGTTTTCATGAGATATTTCCTTGAAAATCAAAAATCTTTAAGAGATAGCTACTGATTGTCCCCCTTTTTCAACGCTGAACACGCGCAGGGTTAAAGGGCTGGTTCTTCGGCTTCTCGCACCTGAGACCGAAAGTAGAGGCTGGTGACGTAGCTGAGTTCGCTTGGTAATTTTTTCGTTTAAGTGTGCCTTATTCGGCCTTCGTTTTCATGAGATATTTCCTTGAAAATCAAAAATCTTTAAGAAATCGTATAGTAGACATAATAGGTCGAGATTTTTAGGTCATGAAATTCTAAGTATTTAAGCTAGTGTAGCTGTGGTATGCTGAATTACAATACACACAAAAAATAAGCTTAAACTAATTTTTAAGATCGAATATACATTAAATGTTGTTAATTTTTTACACAATAATTTTTTAAATAATTTTTTAAATATATTGTTGCATGCGTACAGGTTCATTATGGATTGAATGCACAAGTCGTTAAAAAGCTAACAAAGTTTATTCTTTCCCCAAGAAATAAATCAAAATGCTGAAATATTTCTTCAGAGATATTCGCACAATATTACAATACCTCAAACGTTTAGCAAAACGCAATTCAAAACAGATAAACTAATTCTATCTCATAGCGAAATCGCTACAGCATTAAGTAAACAAACAGCAGTTCACTTTAAACAGCTACAACTACAACAACAACTGAGATGAGGTGTTTCAATTCGGCTTTTATAAGCTTTTTAATTATCACTAGAACAATCTCAATTTTTCTAGATTTTTCTGGGCAGCAACAGTGATTACGAGATATTTATTTATTAAATATTAAGTGCACGCGCTCTTTTATTTTTATTTTTCCGACGTAGCTTTCTTATCAAAAATCGTCTGCGTTGCACGGGAAAATAAAGCAATTTTAATTACAATTCTAAATAAATAGCCAAATAAATATGAAATCCGTAACAATAGTATGTAAATAATAACCCATTAACAATAAGTATTCATAAATTTCTTCATTTAAGAAGAAGAACTTCTTTTGCGTTAAAATTATAAATATTTGTCCAAATAATGCTTTTGATGTTAGTCACAAAATAAATTCTATAATGGGAAAGCTAAATAAAAAAATTAATAAAAATATGCAAGTACATTTTCAGAATATATGCTAGAAAGGTCTTTTTCATCTACTTGATTAAAAAATAATTCATAATAATAATAGATTTCATAATATATTAAAACGAAACAAATTTCGCTTCTTTTACTTTTATGCTTCCATTAGCACTTGAAAGAAATTAATCAGGGTTTTTGTAATCATTTAGAAGGACTATTATAAAAGCATTGTTACGGATCATCAGCATTATTATGCAGCCTCAATTTCTCATAATATAATGAAACTATTTTAAACTTGTATTTGTTATACAAAAACTAGTTTATATATATTCAAACTAGTTTATATATATTCAAACTAGTTTATATATATTCATGCATGTATTCTTATATATTAAAAGCATATATATTCTGATAATAATTTATTTTTATACAGAATTTCATTCATTCCGTTTTTCTCTTAGCTTTTTATTCCTTTAATTTTTTTCTCTTCTAACCCAAAGGGGCGTTAGCCCACAAAAGCTATAAGTCTCGAAACGGCATTGTTCGTCGATTCATTATAAAAGGCTCTATCACTTTTCAAACTGCTGCCACCAAGCATTATCGCCCTGTATTATATTTAAAGAAATTAAATAATGAAGAATCTGCATTAATGTTGTAGGGTTTTCTTTATTTTCCATAATAATTCATTTTAAATTTGATACCTTTCCTGAATTCCTCAACTTCCCCTTGCATTTTCTCGCCAGGATGTAAATTTAAAGTTAAGTGAAGGGAGCATTTAAACGGGTGAATCTCTGAATTTATTCAGAGCGTGTTTTCGCTAGCCAGCGAACGTTTCATTGCTATCTCGCTGTTACGCTAGTAAGCCTCATGGCCATTTCGTAGTATCGTCACGCCTGCTATGTTTTTGTGAGTTAACATGTTAGGCGTAAATTAACGTACTAATTCAGCATTATTTTATTTTAGATTGTGCATGTAAGTTTTCACCGCAAGTTGACGGTCTTTTCGCAGCGCACGTCATACAAAATAAAGGTCTATGACATCCGGTATGCACCCCGAGAGGGTTCGTGTCGCCATCGTTTCCCTCAAAGGGATGACCCAGCCCTTCTCTTTCTTTAGCCCTGGAACGCGCGTTTCTTAAGGAGAGAAGACTGAGAAATTTTTGGCTTCATCTTAAGTATAAATAAATCATTCTGACTTATTTTTTATCATTTCCCATGCCACACTTCTGACGATAATCCTGTTGAAATCATTCTTTGAAATGTTTTTTGTATAAACAGGATTTGGCACTTTTGAAGGGGTTGGACTTATTTTCTCAGAAAAATTACCGGAGTTTATTGATCAATCCTAGTTCGTGCAAGATAGCTGCAGAATGAATTTTAGCTTATTTAAGCTATGTTTTTTTTTTCTTAATTCGGAACAATTGTAAACAATAGTACTGATTTTATTGCTAATTCCAACCAGGTTTTAGCCGAGGTTTCAGAAGTTGTATCAGAGATAGAAGCACGATTTTTAATTTAATTATATTTGAAAAGGAAAAAAAAAGCCGTCTCATAGTCTACGAGACACCGGATCACCTTCGAGAGAGACGAAACAGTTTCAGCTAAACTCAGATCTGTACGCCGTTACAAAAGCGTATCTTGTTGGTTTAGATGATGCTATTATACAAAGAAGAAAAAAATAAAGGAATAAAAACAAATCTGAAACGTTTCAGATTTTAAATTACGTCCAAAGGCGCGTTTTTTTTAACATTTTGTGTGCTGCCTTTGTTTATTAAATATCACGTTCTTCCCACTTAAACCATAAAATTCAGCTCAAGAGCAATATGGCAAAATGATTTGAAACTGAGCATATCTTTAGAATTTCCGATGCACAGTCTCGCGCGCTAGAGATAAATTTTTTTTTTCTGTACAACGTTGCCATTGTCCGCTTTGAAATCCTTGAGTTTGTTAATCAGAAATTCGTTAAAGTTTTACAAAATATGAAATCGATAATAAAACAAATTCCAAATTTCAAATTTGGGCTTCCAGATACCCATATTCGGGTGTAAACGTTCAATATTTAAAATTTGATGGCTCTAGGTACCATTGTTTTGTCACAATGCGAGAAACATACATACATTTATGCAGATTCTTCATTCTTTAATTTCTCTAAATATAATACAGGCGATAATATTTGATGGCAACAATTTGAAAAGTGAAACAACGCTTTTAGTAAATCAATGCAAAATTCCAAAAACAAATTAATAATCTTTCTGGGCAAATTGCCCCTTTAGACTAATAAATAAACAGCAAATGATTCCGACTCTTAAGCGCATCTTTTTGCCTCAAATACTTCCCTGCTTGTTTTTCTTCCATTGCTGTGAGCGGCCTTTGTGAAGAGCTTCATTGAATCTTGAGTTATCATTTGGTTATAAAATATATCATACCTATATATCTGGTATTTGTGACCCGACGTAAGTTTCTACTGATAAATGTAAATATGATTAACAGACAAAGTTTTGATGAGAAATTGTCGCAAGGACGTGAATATCATGTTTTCCCCGTAGCACATCAAATATACAATACACATACTTTGTCAGTAAAAAACTTTATTGTCTGTCTGAAAGCAACTGAACGAAAAGCTTTAAAAAAGTTAAATATAGCTAACTGAAAAATTTAAGGTTTCTAGTAAATTTTTTAAAGAACAGTTTGAAATTAAAGTGACTAAATGTTTTGTTCAAACGAAATGGAGCTTAAACGCAAAGACTGACTCCCAAATTTACTTCTTAACATTAAACTTCAAATAATATCTGTAATTCTCTTTGGGATTACACTAGAAATTCTTGTTAGATTAGTATCTCTAACTCATTCAAATGGCTATGAATTTTATTACCCAAAAGTAAAAATGTTCTAATCCCTTTTTATTGGACTAATTAATGCTATTTTTATAGTTCTAATTATCTTATGGTACCTTTGCTGACTATGTGTTTTAATGTTCAATTGAATTTATTGTTAATTTTGTAGTTTGTTTCAAATATATTTATGAGATTAATAATGCTTCAACTATTACTTTAATGAACTTAGGGGTGTAGAAAAAGCATTTTTTAGAAAAAAAGGGAATTTAGACTATTGAACACCTTATTCTAATTTGATAATTCAATGGTGTAAGCTTGAAAACATTTAATATCGAAGAATTTGAAAAATTTTAATTTATCAAAGTAATATAAGATTTATTGTTAAAAGTAGTTAATGTAATCTTTTGCTGGCCAACTTGATAACTTGATAAAATTCATTTTCCCGACAGAAACATTTTGCTGTTCTGAAACTTTTCACAACAGTATAAGTACAGCTCTTCTTAGTATGGAAGAGCATAAACAGTAGTTACCACTTCAGACTACTAAAAGCGTTACACACAACGCAGTGCAAAAAGCATCTAAGGATCGAAGCTCTCTCAATACTTCGAACTCAACTCTGAACTAAAAACTGAAAACTGATGTTCTCTCCGTCTTATATAATTTTCCCCAGCCCTGCATAGAAATTTCCAGTACCTTCAGTTGCTCGAAATTGCTGGAAGGCATATGCATTTTCGGTCGCATATAGAACCCGATATATCGTTACAGTTACATATAGAGATCATACCAATTACAATTATACGGGGACCAGGCAAAAATGTCAGCAAATGGTCACTGAGTTTGCCGACTTTTGGCTCTATCTCGAACAATTTGGCAACAAATACTAGTTGCCAAAAATATTGCCAACTTGACGTCATCTAGCCAAATTGGCAAGATAGCCATTTACCTCAATGTTAAACAGACTTGCTCCTGTAACATTATTTTAACGGTCGATCGTCCTATTTTTGATGTATTTCATGTTCCATTATACAAGAGATGCTACAGTTTCACATATAATTTCACTAAAATTGTTTATAAATGTACAAATTTCGTAACCGCATATTCTGTCTATTAATGTATCTATAAGTATGCTGAATTAAAAAGTAGAAATTAGATCTACGTTTTGCAGATTTTCTTTTTTAGTGTGAGTATTGCTTTGCTTTGTGTCATTATATGCTATGATTGATTTTACCGTTCTTAGGCAACCATGAGTTCATCGAACACGATACTAGGAACATATTAGACTAAAATGAGTTATTGTGCTCTTTTTTATAAATATGTAAACTGATTAAGTTTTGAGCTTTGTTTATATTTAATTTATAATGATTAGTTAGATAGCTGTAATTGCAGAAATCTATGATTGAGAACTTGTGGCTCTTTTATAAAATGTTAATAATTTTTGTCCAGAGTATTTTGTGAATATGGCTTAATAGAATAATTAAACTATCTCTTGTATAAGAATGTATGTTGTGAATTGATATTTTGTATTTTAAAGTAATTAGGGGGTAGAAAGTTTGCGTAAGAATGGATATAACATTTTTAGATTTGAGTTCAGATGAAGTGAAATGCAATAATAAGAATGTATTCTTTTTTGAGCTAATACCTTACTTAGTGTGGTGTTGTGCGTGACTCCTTAAATAAATTAGATACTAAAAGTATCAAAAACAACGTTATATATGCCCAATACTCCCTGGCCTGAAATTACGTCTAGTACATTTGCGTTGTAATGTGTTATCAAGAATAATAAAATGTTTCACTTACCCAATAACCCACATGCATGAGACTTGCGGAGACAACTTTTCTTTTAATCTCACATTTATTTTATCAAAAACCTTCTATTGCATAAATATATATAACATAGATCACATAGTACACAGAAATAGCATAATACATTAACTTAGAACACAAAACGTGAGAAGCTAAACATGGAACGGTATCTCGGCACCTTACATTGAAAAAGAACACAACTTTCTAATCTTTAAATATCGTTTATCCTGTGCACTGTAACTACTTTTAAGTATACTACACAAATTGCAGATGGAGTTTTTCATGCTGTTTTTCAGCTTTTTCTTTCACAGATATTTTTCGTTCAGCACATGGTAATTTCGGCGAGGCGATTATTGACGACTAAATATCGACATTTTCTGGAGATGAAACACATATTAATAATTTGCTCGAGGATGGTTTAAATTTTAGCACGGCATCAAGACAGATTAATTTTCACCCAAACATTTTCAGCTATTTCGTGAAATTTTTTAGGCTATCTCCGCTCCTTCTTTTTCATTCAACCAAAACGCCATTATCCCAGGAGGGCCACATGTGTGAAGCAAAAGCCCCACACACTCACTTGAAACGTCGTCAGCAGAAAGGGAAGAAAAACCAGTTTTTCCAGTATTTATACACACGGTAGTTCTCCGATTTCGATTAAAGTTATGACGAAGATGAACTGTATGAAGAGAGAAATTTACGTTCTCACACTTAGCTTACTTCAAAAAGATTAAATTTCATAGTTCAGAAATCAATCACCAGATTCAAGCTAAAGACTTTTTTTAAGATGTTCGGCAGAAGGCATCACATTTTTAAGACTCAAATATTTTATTCCCATACTTGACAAACTCCGAAGCTCAAAAATATGGAGAATTGTTTTCAACGACCAAAAGATTTTTAAATGACAAAAATATGTTTTTTAATAATGAATTAACTTCAAATCGTCACTAATTAATATCTGAAAGTTCACTTACTAATTCTTAAATGCAAACAGTACATTCTGCATTAATAACTTTTTGGTCTTTGTTTACGTGGAAAAAATTAACTTTTCGTTTTCATCAATACAACTCATGCTGTCCTTGTTTTTGTGTACGAATATGTTTGCGAACACTGGCCCTTCCACCTTGCGAAATCGAAAAATCGCAATGACTAGCGATACACATCGCAAATTCATTACATTTCCTTAAGGAAATATTAGAAGGAAAGTCATCTGTGTACGATTTTTGAAAAGCACCTGAGTATTTTATCTTTTTCGCAGACATAACTAATACGAAATACTGTAATTTCTTAAACTATTTCTCGAAAGCACGTACGTTCACACAGGTTAGCGACAAGATGAACGAAATAACAACCTCGATCTTGCTTTGTGCTCGTTGGCTAATATGTGCCAGATGACACTCGATGCTCATTTAAGAAATGAAACATGACGTTTTCGGACACGTGCTCTCACTCACAAAGCAGAAGCGTACCATAATTTCTAACTGGGGAAATTATTTTGGTTTTCTATACAGTCTAGAGAAAAAAAAAGGTGCTTTCAGGCCCCCCAAATCACTTTTTCGGGGATGCAGATACCGAAGTATTAGGCCATAAAAATCGCGTTAAATTTTTGGAATAAGAGAAAGTCGGGAGAAATATATTGTAAATCGGGTTGGCGGGAGAACGGTTGAAAATCGGGAATCTCCCGCCTAAATCGGGAGAGTTGGCAACTCTGTAATTCCCATTACATTAAAGTTCGGTACCGGTATCTGTTCCATTCCGCTCTTTAATTCGCAAATTAAGAAATTATCAGAATTCTTTACGCTCGGAATTCTAGCTAACACTAGAAGATTCATTTCTTGAACCTCAGACACGGCACAGTTGATTTTTTGTATTTCCTCTACCGAAAATCCAACTGATGAAAAGTAATGTCCGATTAAAATGGGGAAAACGGTAAGTGTATATCATCTAATTCAGTCAGCTAGATCTCGTGCCTCACTCTACTTGCTATTTAAGTATGGGAGAATGTAATGTTACAGTATTTTCTCCTGCTTGCTGACTTGGTGTAAGTTGCTAGCACGGCCAAGTAGCAAATTATGGGCCTAATTGTCCCTACAATATAAGCATAAAAGTATTTCTGACGTCACGTATCACGTACTTTGTAATGGCAAAATAGCTTTTTCGCCTTTTAGCAGCCAGTTTTACGCTTCAAATTTCTGACGTACTCTCCCAGATTAAAAAAGATAGCTATACCTTTTCTTAAATTAATTAATAATAGCCATATTAATGGCAAAAATCTTACAATCAAATCTCAAAGGTAAGATCGCAAAGAGTTATTTAATTCATCTTATTTGCAAAACTTTCGCAGTTTTAAAATTTTTATTTGCTCAGAATTTGAAGTTAACCTTCCTTATTTCTTTGCTAAATAAAAAATGACTCGACT
>KK112838.1:258125-271140 GCA_000611955.2 Stegodyphus mimosarum
ATTCTCATGATCATGATGCTTGCTTCTCAACTGTCACGGAGATATAATTGTGCAATACTTCTTTTGCTACAGAAAATGATGCTTGTGAGCGAATATTTTATGCCCGCAAACACGATTAATTCTCATAACTGGACATGTGTTAGGAAAAATCTCTAAATATGCATTATATTGAATAATATTAATGTAAAATAAATTAACATAACATGATCCAGACCCAGATTAGAATTATTAAATAAGCCTGTTCAAATTCACCTAACGTTTTCATAAATTAGATTACATAATTTGTTTTTATGGTGTGTAAACTAATAATTTTATAGGAAGATAAAGTCATCATATTAAATACTATTTGATAAAATTATTCTGTTTGGTTTCTTTTGAAAATTCACATAATAGCTTTCAAGAGGCACATTGAAATCTAGATTTTCAAATGAAATACAGAATTAACAAAAATAAATTTATGTTCCCCGATTAAAATTTGTTAATAAAAGGTTTGTTTCTTGATAAATTACTATAAATTGCTGATTTTAAACGCAGATAATTTCTAGTAAGTTATTAACTTTTTAATTTAACTATAATATTTAATTTTAAATGAGTTTCCACAATACCGTATGAAACTTGTACAATTGCAGTGTTTTCATTATATTCAGTGATTCAGTCATCGTCTTAAAAGCACTGTGCAATGGCTAAAATATAATACTTTCTCATGTAAGTTGAACTGCATTTTTGGAAATATTTTCCAAAGAAGAAACTTGTTTCATGCATAAAATAACTTTAAGTGCTAGATATGTTGAAAATATTCTATAAAAAAAAGCAATCTGAATAAGTATTTGACACATATTTATTTATACTTCCGTTTAATATAATATTTAAGAAGCAAATATATTCTTCTAATATTAGGCTCGCTCACATAATAAATTAGTGGGACGTTCAGAAGTGATAGTTTAATAGAAAAAAACTTCATTTTATAATCGGTTCAACATGATATTTTAAAAGCTAAATAATTTCATTGCTTCAAAAACACTTAAATGATTCTGTTTTCTTCCAAGAACAAAAATGGCGTCAAAAACTGGCTCTGAATTTCAGTACTTTCCCACTGTTAACTACTTCCTCCCACCGCTGACAGTACTGAATGGAGAAATATGGCAGCTATTAGAACGAGTTCGTAGCTTTACCTTCTCGTCCCCAGAGTCGTGGTACGAAATAGGAAATATAAGCAATTCCGGTGTCTGGGTATACGGTCAAACCAACGAGGCGGACTTCTCGGATCTTATTAGTGCATAAGGTTTAGGTAGAAGTCGCTTCCGTGGATAATTTAGCTAATACAGCATAGCGTGGTAACGTTTATTAGAAAATAGCGTGAATGTGGAGTCGCTGTGGGAGAAGATCAGGACAAAGGCCACAAAAGCCTCCATTCTCGAACCCTAAATGTTTAGCTCACTTTTGAAGTTTTGTGAAGAGAGATCGTGTTAGATTACTTTCAGGTTAACGGCATCTCTTTAGAAGTGCATTAGGGTAACTGGATTTGGGAATGGAGGCTCTTTAGCTGAAGAATGCAAAGTAAACGAAATCCTTCCAGTTGAAGCGTAATGCACAGTCTAGTGTAGGTCTTGAGAAGATGCCTCAAATAGATTTTTTTTTTCAAATGCTATTATTTTTTTATGCAAATAATAGGTTCTACTTTCATTTCGTTGCATTATTTATTCATTGAATTTAACTTCCACTATGTTTATGTAAATAGCATTCTATTTTATTGTTTGCAGTTTATTTATTTATTTTTTCTTTACATTTTGTTTCCTGTATTTTACCTTTTATTAAAAACTATGATTTTTCATGTTTATAAATAACATTAAATTATGCCAGAAAAAAATAATCTTTACATTTAGTTCACTCTACTATACAATATTTTACCTCCGAAAATCTCTCCTCTCAAATAATTTTTAAATAGGGATTGCAAAGTCTTATAGTGATGTTTCTCATTTGAAATATTATAGTATTGCTCTTCATCTGAAGAACGTATGGAAACCCTGTCTTTTGCCCCTTCTGATATTGCATTTAATATAAATTTATTAAGTTATGTTTAACTAGAGGAAGTATCCGATGCCAGTTAAGTTAGATTGAGAGTAATACATCTAAACAACACAGAGAAAGATACCGCTGTAAACCTTCTCTAATAATGATGCAAAAAATACAATACATAGTAATGCATTTTTAAAGTCTGATGCGCAATGGAACCCACATAATAAATTTCGATAAAAAAAATAAGCTAATTCTCTCTCATCAGCAACAAAGGTACGCAGTTTTTAATGATTTACGTCTTTCTAATCAAATGGTCGTAAAAGCTCAAGTTCCAACCAATATTTCACCTATATTCAATTTTAGTCGATTAAATGGGGCAAAAGGTTTATCATAATTGATCAGAAATCCATAACAAACACACACACAAATAGACATTCTTCTTTGCATGTATAGACTTTGTAAAACTTACAAATTTTTGATGAACAAACTCTACGATTTGAAAGCGAGCAATAGCAACACTTTTCGAAATAAAGCATTTTTATCTCCAGCACGCGAGACTGTTGCCACTCGAAAAAATGAGTGCGAAAATCAGCGCTTTCCGAGTTTTTAATTAATATTTCGGCCGATTAAAGCTGTACGAAGACAGGAACAGTCGAAATGGCTTCCCACGAATTTTTGGAATCTGGAATAACGTATTTAATGTTCGGCAATGCTATTTTTATTTCATCGTAAAACTTAGAAATTTATTATAAACAAACTTTAGAATTTGAAAGCAAGCAGTGGCAACAACTTTCGAAATAAAGCATATTTTCATCTCCAGCTTATAAGACTGTTGCTAGTCAGAAAAATGAGGGCGAAAATTATCGTTTTTTCGAGTTTTTAATATCTTTTTAATATCTACTTGATTCGAAAAAAAGTAGATATCGACCTTTTCCTGGACCCAGAAAAGAATTGTATAAAGTTTGGTGACGACAGCTATAGTAGTGACTGAGTTCTTAGAGGACAACCAAACACACAGACTTTCTTCTTTATATATATATATTCATAATGAAAGTAATTAAAAGTAAATTAAAAAGCCCAAACTTGCGCTAAAGCTGCAAAGTAATAAAGCAATAATTCACTATAAATTATAAAAAGAAAACTCTCCATATTACATCTCCAAGCAACGGAAATTCAATTTAAAAACATTATTGAAAAGATATTTTTCAGAATTTAAAAAAAATTATAGAATTTTCAGTCCTCCTTGCTCTAAACACAGTTAAGGAAAAACTAAATTGCAAAAATGCCAAAATCAAAATTAAACATTTTAAGTATTGAAAAACCAGTTATTGTTATTGATAGCAGATTAATCGACTTATCAAGGGGATAAACAAATCTACCATCAATTAACAGTAACTAAAATAAGAGAGAGCGTTTCATTTTACTTCCAAGTAAGCATCAAATTATTTGCTAGATTCAAATCACTAATTGATACTCAATCAAAACAAAGATATTAGTCACTAAACCAAACGAATCCTGTTAAAAAGCAAATAATCTATAAGATTAAAATTTTTTCACTAAGAACACAGTTAATCTGAACGAGACGCTTACTTTAGAAGACATATTCCCTACATTCTCTTTTCATTTCAAATACAAAAGTAAATACAAAAGTATATTCAAGAACAAATTTTAAAAAAATCATAAGAAGATTAAAAGTAATAATCCATAAAATTAAAGTTAAAAAACTGTAGTAAAAAAAATTAAAAATCAAACTAGTAAGGAAAAATCAACCAACTTGCCTCAAAATTTTAGAAACCAAATGAATGCAATGCAAGTACGTTTTTGTTTTTACTTTTGTATTTGAAATGAAAAGAGAGTGTAGGGGATATGTCTTCTAAAGTAAGCGTCTCGTTCAGATTAATTGTGTTCTTAGTGAAAAAATTTTAATCTTATAGATTATTTGCTTTTTAACAGGATTCTTTTAATTTAGTGACTAATATCTTTGTTTTGATTGAGTATCAATTAGTGATTTGAATCTAGCAAATAATTTGATGCTTATAGAAACACTCTCTCTTAATTCAGTTTTATTAATTGATGGTAGACTGATTTATCCCCTTGATAAGTCAATTAATCTGCGATCAATGACAATAGCTACTTTTTTAATTCTGAAAAAAAGTTTTACTTTTAATTTTGGTATTTTCATAATTGAAGCTTTTTCTTAGCAGATTCTTGTGTTTTTAAAGCAAGGAGGACTAAAAATTCTATAATTTTTTTTAAATTATGAAAAATTCCTTTTCAGTAATGTTTTTAAATTGAATTTCCGTTGCTTGGAGATGTAATATGGAGAGTTTTCTTTTTATAATATATATATATATATATACTTATCTGACATTTTATTTTTAAATAATTATTTACTATTTGCTGAATTAGTTACGTATTAATGCTGAAAGCTTAGCTACAAAACAAAGCAACAATATATTCCTAACTAGCAGATTACTGTTACCAAATTATCCGGAAGAGATAACTGCCTCGTATAATTTGTCCTTGAAGATGAGACACAAAACTGAGATTTTGAAAAAATAACCCAACTGGCAGTTGACTCTGGGTTCCTGTTGATAGACGAGAAAGCTCATTCACATAGGGCTCATTTGTTCGACGACTGCGTGGAAAGTGGTGATATTCGCCACTTGGATTGGCCAGGCAGATTTCATGACCTTTACCCAATAGAGCATGTATGGGATGCAGGCAGGACAATTTCTTCCCGCCATCCTCCTCCGAGGACTATCTCGGTGTTGAAAACTGCCTTGTTGCTGAAGTGGAATCGCCTGACACAGAGAAACCTCAAGTGTCTCCTGTCCAGTATGCCATCACGCTGACGTGACCTGTATTGCTGTGAGAGAGGACCATAACCTATATTACACTCATTTTCAATTCGGTATTCCAGCGTGAATTTTAGACATCCTTGTATTACGAGTTTTACTGATAATCATGCTTATATCAAATGACTTTTGAATGGTACATATCTTTCTTTGTTATAAATGTACATTCATACCAAATTTCATAAAAACCTGTCCATTTGATTTTCAGAAATTCGACTAATGAGTAAAGTCTCTTAATTTTGCGCACGAGGGTACCATGTGAGAAAACCAAAAATGGCGGTATGTTTTTCAAGACAGACGCAAGTACCAACAAAAAAGAAACATTATTGAAAATTTAAAGTTAAAATCTAAAATCTAAAGTTTCGAAATAAGATGAAATAGCTAAAAAGATATTGTCCCATTTTAATGTTCTGAAATTTTAGAAAAGTTATAATAAAACTCGAATATTCAGAAAACAAGCAGAAATTAAAATGTTTATATATGCACTGATATTTCCTTCGTCATGTTATAACTGAAAATAAGTTTGCACTTAATTTCACAGGACTTAAATGGTGGTGAATTTGTAAACGAAAACTTAGTTTTCCTCTATTCTTCGCATTAATTCATAGAAACATCTTATCTCTTATAATATAAAATGAAGCACTACAGGTAATCAGTTCAGATCTAGACATAAAGATCACATCTGTCGTGTTATCATGGCCACATGTTTTATTTTGGTATACAAATCTAGAAGTAGCAGGTGACATGTGCATTACATCAACTGGTTGTCTGTTTAAAAATTTCGCTAAATAGCTTTCGTGTCATACGGATTGTTAAAAAATGAAGATTTATAATATTATTTTGAAATGCATAATACCTAGTAACATTTTGAACAAAACTCCAAAATTTCTGTATTTATGTTAAAATATGTTTTTATGTCAGTTCACGTTTCTCGTAAAAATGCAACTAGATTAGCACATTCTGCATCAACGCACAGAAATATACTTCCAGATTATTTATCCAAAAACTATACGTCAAAAATAATTTCATCAAATTCTTTATACAAAGAATTACAGCTTTGTTTCGTTTGCAAAAAACTACAGTTGCAAGTATGTTTTTTTGGATTCGCAAACGCTACCGTTGCATATAGAAGTTTGAATTTTCGTTCGTTTTTCCATATTTCTTGCTTAGAATATCCTTTACTCTACACCTCTGTTTTATCAAATTTTATTTCCTTTCTGCAAACTTTGTTGTTGTTCATGTATCGAACTCCTCCTCATTGCATTTGTTATATGATACTGTCTTTTTTATATTTGGTGCTCTGAATTTACACATTTTGATTTCAGTAAGATGCTTTAGAATTTGTTACAGTCATATTTTCCTTTATTTTTTCCAAATTCCATATTTTTGCCTTTTTTGAATTGCAGTTTATTTTGCATTTTAATAATCTTTCTTTCAGACTGCGATATGGAAAAGAATAAACGTAAATGCTACGATTGCTTGAACGTATAAAGATTTATTCTTCCATTCAATATTTCTAAGCAATTTCCTCTATTATCCGCTTCCAAAAACAGAAAATCATCTAGATAATATGAATATGAACTACCTTTGTTTCCAGAATTACCATTTTACGTGCTGCTAACGGGAATGAAATTTGTGATACCTTCAGCCATTTCTTAATTTTGTTCCTTGCTCTTTATTTATGGTACCTTGATATCCATCCACTTGCTCTTAGATGCTGGTTAAAACTGTAGTTTTAATGATTATATCTTTTAGATTACCTAACTTTGCGCTAGAATATTTTTTAAATAATTAGTTTATGACATTATGATTTATGACCATATTCATTAACAAAGAGCTTAATGATATTTAAACAGTGCCATCTTTATCACTCCCAAGCAATTTTGTTGACTATATAACATATTCGAATAGTATTGTTGACTAAATATATGATTAGTTTATGCCATATGACCACACCCATTAGCAATGAGCATAATGGTATTTAAACACTGCGATCTTTATCACTCTCAAGTAGTATTGTAGACGATAACTTTTACGCTATGACGATGCATTTTACGTTATGTAATTATTTCCCTGTTATAATTATGCTGCATAATTTACCAAATAACATATGATTTTTGTAGATTATATTATGTTAATTAACCAGTTATTATGATTTGTATCTTCACCATAAATTCTCCTTGCCATATTCCTCAACAAAATGAAAATTAGTTGTTTGTATATTTAAGCTGAGGTTTTGAGATCTTGAGAGATAGATGTTCCTGGTACTAGCACAGAATGCATAGTTTCTGCCAGCTCAAGTCTTCGACTACTAATCTGAGTTTGTAAGGTTTTAGTTTAAACTAGCAAAGTTTTATGTTAATTTCTCTTTCCTGTGTACTCTTATTTCAACTTCCCGTTAGATTGAGCGCCTGTTTCAACTTTATGCTAATTTGAAGTGGAGCCAAGTTTTGTATTTAAAAGGGTAGCAAGGAACTTCTCGGTGTGAGAGAGCTTTTAGTCTCAGATCACTGCGGCTCTGTTCGGCGTCCACCGAACTAGCTAGTATTTAAGTTCTAAGCCTTAGCGCTGTTACTCTAATACTTATTGAAGTAATCTAAGTGCGTTAGTATTAGCTAAATTTTGCTACGCACCATTGATAGTTTAGCATAGAGGCCAACCTCGCGTTCATAGCTCTGAGAGCAACGACTTCGTAATTTTCTACTTAACCTTATTTTAAATTATTTGATTGTTCAGTTTAGACCCAAGTGCGGTCATTATTTTCTGTTATTCCCTTCCGAGTTTGGAAGTGGTTGTAAATAGTAGTTTAATAAAAGGGTAATTTTAAACCCTTCTTACGTGCAGTTATTCTACCACTTAATCACAGTTATTCTACCACAGAACATAGCTGCATTTAGCTCCCTGTTCGAGATCAGGACTTTGATACGGTTACGAATATGTTCGCCAAAAGTATGCACAGAACACTCAGTACTGACAAGTTGACTGTACTTATTTATTTGTATCACCACGAGCTGTAGTTATTGTAGCACAAAGTCGTGCCCTTATGGTCAAAGTTCTGTTTAATATAAAGGTTGTTTCACAAGTTTCCTAAGATTTTGTCCTTCTATCTTAAGCAAAACGATGATTCGCTATATGTCTTTTAGGATTACAGGATTAAAGTAACAGTATTAAACCAAGTATAACCTTGAAATTTAAATAAAAGTTGCTTACATTCATTATCAGTTTTATTTATTGACACCTACCAAAAGACACGTCCATTAGTGAATATTGGCTCATTAAAAATAAGACTAGAAAGTTAGCCCGTTAAAAAGCTTCCTCTTAATAAACACCTAATTAAAATAACCAATTAACAGGCTTTCCGTCAGTAATAGAAAATTGGTTAAAAAATACTACCTTATAAGCTTTCGAAAGGTAACGCGTTTCAATTCTTTACTTTACTGAACTGCTAAATGTAAAAAAAAATACTTAAATATTCATTTATTTCATTAGTAAGGCAAGTGGTTTGAAATTTGCATATAACACAATAAGTAATTTAATTTCCTTTTAATAAAGAAATACTCGAATTTTGAAAACACGTATAGCTTTAGCTTTGCATAATTACGTGGGGGTTGAATCTAAGACTGAGAGTATGCCATACAATTTCAAGTTACATAATTGCCGCCAGCAAGAGTCTGAAGAGCCGTGAAGAGGTTCAACAGAGAAAAATAGCCGGGCAAATGGAGAGAAAATTCACACCCACTTAATGTAAAAATAAAGATTGATCGGGATAATCTAATAACGATTCAAACTATGTAACCCCGTTGATATAAAAACCCTCTTATATCCATTAACGGAAATTATTTGTTAAATTTTACCATTAGTTTTATCTTTAGATAGAAGCTTACATTTTTGGCCTGAGCAATCCTTATTAAATTAGCAAGCTAGAAAAGTGTTTCGACTTTATCATATACTAGATGTACGAGAAAAAATATTAACTTTCTTGCTGTAGATTGTTTTCTCTTTTGCCAATGGAAAATTTTAAGTTTTCAATGACGGTTAGCGGGAAAAATTCTCGGTACAATAAAAAATAAATGAAAGAAACGAAAGGGACAATACGACTACCTGCGATCTACTGAGTCGAGGTTAAGATTACTTTTTATAAGTTCTATATCTACGCTTATACGTTTACATAGTTAAGATTTGATATTACTTACTCTTAATGAAGTAAAAGATGTTTTCTATCTGCAGGAAGAAAGTGCATAAAATCGAAAGAAATTCTCCGTCAAATTATGTTTGAAACAATAAACGTCAGAAAAAAATGCTTATAAATTTTAAATTTCTTCTGTTTTTTTAGACCTTAATCTGAGTGAAATAAAATAAAAACTTCTCTTTTATTGCTTTGAACTATCTGCATCATTGTGTGTAATCTGTTAAAATTTAATCACGAATCTGCCGTAAACCACTGCAAAAAACTTTTAAAAACGTTTTTGGGATTTTAAAATATTGCTTGTGAATTTAGGAAAACAATGAGCTATCCGAAATTTAAAATCTTCAAGATACTAATGACAATGATGTCGATTTTGCCAATTTGAGATCATTTTTAGTAAGCAGTGCAATTTATCAAAATATTAAGAAACAAAATTAGATCTCATTGTACTTATTGTTTGATATTCTGAAGGTAGTATGTTCAAGCATTTAATGGAAATGATAGATATCCGGCTAAGCATTTATTCTCGCTGTGGAACAACTATTTCACCTATTCCAAATACTGGAAATACAAAGATTGTGTTTAGAAAATATTTACTCACCTGACCTTCTAACCTCTTTGCTCAGTAATCGAGAGGAATTGTTTCATGTGACACCTTAAAATACTCGTTACTTTATATAATGAATAATTTCTTTTTGAATTGTAGCTTGCCAGCTTTAACAGGAAGGAGGCATATATTCTGGTTAAATAATGTGAAGTAAGTATTAAACCTCTTCTACTGGTGATAATTTTTTTTTCTAAACCTGTTTAAAAAGGCAACACAGAGTTTTGTAATATTTTACTTAAGACATATTTGCAATTTAAGAAATTATTTGGGTTTCTGTTCCTAAATTTTTACTTAGGTTATTTTAATAGCAAAAAGATAATTCTATAATAATGATTCTTGAATATAAGATATCGAAAAATTACCTTTCAAAAAATTAACGTTTAACATGTTAAAAATGCTTTTAACCTACTTGATATCTGTGTTAATAAATTCCATTCCCAATTTCTGCAAAATTCAGACGTTGATTTATTCTGTTAACTATAAAGGGTGTTTATAAAGTCCCGGACCCATTTTTATGTTTAATAAATCATAAAATAATAAAGATAGATTAAAATTAATAACATACATGGTTAGATAGACTCACAACGTTTCATGACCCTTGTCAAGCCTTCGTCGCACGGAGAATATCAAGTCGATATTCAATTTCACGCCAGGTACCGGCAAGCATGTCGGCATCCACAGAGGCTATTGAGGTTGTAATTCTGGCTTTTAGGTCATCAATGTTCGACACTCTCCTCCTGTAAACGTTATCCTTTACAAATCCCCAAAGGAAAAAGTCCAGCGGCGTTATATCAGGTGACCTGGGTGGCCAAGGAATTGGACCTCCTCGCCCAATCCATCTTCCTGTAAAATGATCATTCAAGGAACTACGAAGATATTTCCCCAATGAAGTGGTGCACCATCTCGTTGCAAAAAGACATGTGACTGAAGCTCTTCTAGTTGTGAAAATACGAAGTTTTCCAACATGTCTAAGTATACGACTCATGAGACCGTCTTTTCTGTAAAAACGAAAGGCCCAATGACTCGGTCCTGCATTAGTCCACACCACACATTAACCTTAGGGGAATCCCTTTGTGCTTCACGCTATTCATGGGGGTTTTCCAAAAACAAAAGAGAGAAAAATGCAATTAGTAAGCAGACGATATTTAGAAAAGTAGATATTTAGACTGGAAAATGAAATTATCTGAAATTAACCACACGCGTAGGCGATCTTTACAAAAGTAAAGATATTCAAGCCTGAAAAGGAAAATTCAGTAAATGCCATAAGTTTGTTTATATCTTCATTATTTTATGAGTTATTAAACATCAAAATGGGTCCGGGACTTTATAAACACCTTGTATTAATGTATGCCTGTTTGTTAGAAATTTGCTGTATGGTGAGAACGGTATTAGAAGTTAAAATGAAGTGTGATAGTGATAATAAACTAAGAGTACTAAAATGTGATGAAAAACGTTACACTTATAAGGTTAGCTACCATTGCATTATGACAGAAATAAACCATAAATTAAACTTATGCATGCAAGACGAGATATGTGACCTAGCATAGGAACATTAATTAACTTACCCACAATTAGCAACGCCAGATGCAGAGTGATGACAACTTGTATCACATGTAACATCAATTTTATTTCTTGTTTACAAGCACGAATATTTTCTTGAATAAACTTAGAACACAAATAAATTGGCCAGATAAAGAAAACCAATTTCGCTTATAAATACATATTATCGTAAGCAGAAAACCTTATGCGTGACACGAGTTAGGTTCACTACTGTAGGCACAATATCGTCACAAATTAATCTGAGAGCATCCATTTAAAAAAAAGGTCATAAGAACGCAAATCCTTGAAACATTTTTGCAAAGTGCCAGTTCTGCCGGAGACTATAATCATTTACTTGAAAATAAGAGTAAAACTCGTTAACGCAAACATTTCCGATGAGCCACGTGGTCGAAGGAATATAACTTTAGCGAAGCTATCAATCAGGTTTATCTCTCTCACAAAAAATTATGGTAACTATCTTCAATAATCAGGATTTCGAAAGAATCTTACAGTTAACCATGTCGTCCATATACATGTCACGATAATCCACATGGCGTAAAAAAGGAGGCAGGAGAGAACAACCTTCACGGCATTTGAGCATGGCGGTAGGCGAAGGAACAGGGTGCAAACCCCGTCCTACACCTTCGAACTCCAGCGCAGAAGAGGGAAGAAGAACCGGTTTGAAAATCCCTTCAAAGGTTGCCTTGATACGATGACGATTAAAAACGATGTGGAAAAACAAATGCAGGCTTGCACACTGTTATTTTGCATGCAATTTAGGTACACTCTTACTTAACATATAATTACAATATCTGTCTCTTACTTACTGCGTAACTGGATTCGAATGCCAATGACCGAGTGTATAAAACCAATGAACAAACTGCTGTTCGACGTAGGTTTCGAATCTAGGTAAATGAGCCGGCTAGATGGACGTTTCCATAGCTGCTTATGAGTGTAACATGAATGAGAGCCTGTTTCCTTTAAAATATCATCCAAGAAGGCATTTCTTACTGGGCTGATATCACTCCGTGCTTTGCCTTAACTAAATAAATCAACCAACTATCAGTCGCTTAAATAGTTGTATGTAGCTGAAATGCATTTAAAGGAAACTATACGTTTTTATATACTGAATTTAAAGTGATAAAATAAAATACTATAAATTTGAAGAAAGAAACTTGCCACGATTCCGTTTCGTTTATGTTCTTGGCAATCATTCTGAAAAAGTTTTAAAAAATTCAAATGAAACTAAAAAGTAATGGGTATTTACGGAATGATCACTTACTGCTACATGTCTTTCCGTAACTGTAAAATATAAATTTTTGACATAAACATAAAATTAAATAGGAGGTAAATACATAGATTTTTCACATGATCCTATTATATCATCATAAGGATAGTGTAATAGTTTTTCTTAATGCATTTTCCTTTGCATTGGCAGAATAATTTTAAATAGGAAAATTCTTTTAGCCTTTCACGATTTCAGGCTGTGTGTTAACATCGATTTTTGACAGTCTTTATGTACGTTATAATCTTCTTATACACAAAGAAAGCGAACCCTGACATTTTCTTAAGTAAACACGTTTTATTCTTAAAGCATCAGTATAATACCCCTCTCAATTTTCTATAGAATTTTTTTCCATTTTAAAACGTAGCAACCGTTAAATCATCGTTTGTTTTTCAGACTTGTTCTTATTTTACAGAATTCAGTGCCTAAACATTCTTTTAAATTCTATGCATAATAATTTAAAATTATTAAAAAATTCAATTGCAGGTTTACGTTCATTTTGTAAAAAAAAAAAAAAAAAAAAA
>KK112838.1:271186-295478 GCA_000611955.2 Stegodyphus mimosarum
AAAAAAAAAAAAAAAAAAAAATCTAAGAGCTTTTTCGGGAGACTGATGGGAGGTACTAAATCATGTTATGTAATACATACTTAGCTATACTTCAGTTGTTGAATTAAAATATCGTAATTGTAATGATTTATCTTAATTCTGTTATCAGACTTAAAAGTTTAATTTGTTTTTATTTTGTAGTTGATCTTAATTTTTCTTTTTGCCTTGTTGAAAAGTAATTGTTGTCATTTAATTTTTGGCAGTTTTGGTTAACTCTGAATTTAAGTTGCTTGAGTAATTATTTTTTTTATTTTTTTCCTTAAGGTAGTTTGGTTAACCATTTAATTTTTTTTGTTAATGCTTAATCTTAACTTGTTTGCTTAATGTTTATTTCTGGTTAAGTTGATCCTTAAGGTCAATTCTTTTAAAAACACTTTTAAAGTTATTTGCCTTACACAAGTTGGTTTAAAGTTTAATTTGGTTTTGTTAACGTACCCCTCTTTCTGGTAAGCTGGAATCCATATTTTCTGACTCTGGTGGTCGTGTTTGGTGTTGTAGAAAACATAAAAATTTTTCTATGTAATTATTATATTTCCATTGAAGAAGTTTTCTTCTGTCTTTTATTAATTTGGTATTTAAAAACAAATTCTTCATTCCTTTCTAAAAAACTTTTACGTTGCATTTGGGAATCACGATTTACGACTTTGTTTTGACGTTTGCTTGCTCTGCCAGACAGTGGTCTGAAAAATATCTTTCGTCAAGTGCGAAATCTGCACCCTGCTGAATTAGCTTGTTTTGTATGCAGCTACGCCACGCCAAGTTCGAGGGGTTGGGGTGATTCGCTGTCTGACAGGCGTTCACCATGCTAAAATGGGACCCTTAACGAGGCTAGCTTCTGCTTATCAGAATGATGACTCTGGAGGGTCGCTTGTAACCATCGGAATCGGCGATTATTCGCCAACTTCTGTCTAACCAACCCCCTTGCCTTCACCTTCCAGTTTTTGATTCCGTTCCTAGGGTTGCCATGCACTTGGCTGGTTTTGGACCGTCTCGGATCGCCAAACGAGAGGCTGGCGAGAAGAAGAAAAAGGGTCTGCAGCGATCTACGGGGAGGAGGGAAATTTTTCTGAAGGTTGTCGTCAGACCAGAAAGCTGTTGCTCCGTTCAGAGTACTGTGTCTACGGAACAGTGGAAAGATGGCTGAAGAATTTGCGGAGAGAAAACCACCGATGGTCGGCGACGCATGAAGGACGAAGCCCAGATAGAAGGGGCGGAAGGCTCTAAAACTTTCATTACATGCCCATCTTATTAACTTACATTCTCTTTCCTTTTTAGATTCGATATGGCAGAACGTTTCTTCAACGTACACTGTTAAGTAATTGCGATTTCTTGTGGGGATCCCTTCCTTGTAGTGTAAACGGTATGTTACTTTATTTTCTCACTTCGACTTCCACCACCACATAATGTATATTGTTACTAGTTCTGTTTAGCTTTATTAAATGAAAAATTTTATTTAACTTAACTTGTATGTTTTCACTTCTAATTTAGAACACTGGACTCAATAAATTTAAATAAAACTTGAACGGGTTATTGCCCAAATCTAAACACAACGCTTTGTTAGTACTTTACCGTTGGAGTATTATCTTGTGTTATTTACTGTTATATTTGAACAAACAGGTTTTACTGTCAAAATGATGTTTTAACTTGTCTGTCACACAATTTTACACCCTTGCAGTATTTATTATAGTGTTATGATTTAAAGTTGGTTTTTCTTATTCTTGACTTTCATGTGTATTGAACATTGGAAACTTTAAAGTAGAAAAATAACTCCAACAATCAGAAGAGAAGGAAGTGTACAAAATATCAAAAAATTCTCTGAAATAACCTGTGTTTTATGGAAAACGGAATTAATCTAATTTTGAATTCTAATTGGAGTAATTCCAATAATATTTTCCTATATTTAAGTACTGAATTTTGAAATTATTTTAAAGCATTAATTTTTTTTAATTTAACACATTTACGCTTTTGTGAAACTTAAATTCTCATAAAAGTTATCATTCTTCCGTTTCGTTGAAATTTCATCCTTTTAATTACCGTAAAATATCAGTATTTTCAAAGGTTCTCTTTATATTCGCTGAAATGCTACCAGTTTCTTAAGCAATCGAAAATTCTTATTGCGATCCAAAAGCAAATTTATCATCTTTTAGAGAAGTTTATTGTACTATTAACCCAATGTTAGATTATTAAATTATCATATAAAAATTTTGGTTATACATATGCGCTGCTGTTATAGTATCATTTTTCAGATGAAAGTATATTCTACCTAGCTATTTTCTTTTTATTGTCTCAGAAAAAGCCGACATATAAGAACGTTAAACAAACAATACGAGACTAAACGACCACGTCCGCGAAAAATGATCTTGGAAATGTTTCGCTGAAGAAGCATCCTTTGCGCCTTCTGAAGTCTTTGTTTTTATGCCACTATCAAAAGACTACTTTCGCATTTTATTTTATACTAAGAAATCTTTTGGAATGTAGTGCTGTAAAAAATAACAGAAATTTAATAAAGTATAATTGAAGAAACAAGATATTTTTCGATCTTAATTAAAAAAGGGATGCTACTAAATGTATAATAGTAAATGCAAATGTTTGTGTAGGATTGTTTTAGAGCTATAACAAAGACTATTTTGTTGGTTAATCACAATTATTTTAAAACACATCTTATCCAGTTTTCAGCTACTTGGATGTAATTATCCATTTTACGAAACTTCATATTTCCTTTGCGGAGTTCTACCCTTTTATTCCTCAGTTCAGTGCGAGGAAGCCCTTACACTGATAAGCGAACAATCGCTTCAGTGTGTGAACAGAGACGTAAGACTCAAGAAGGGTTAACTACCCTTTATTTCTCAAAATAAATATGAGCACAATCAGCTCCTGTCTCGGAGCGTACAGCAAAGCCTCCACTTGAGCTTGAACTTAAATTAATAAGAATTTAAATCTAACTAATGCTTAACTAAAAGATATAGCCGAAGTTATCAAGATTCTAAGTAGTTGGCCCCTAAATCTCAATTAAGTCGGTGAAGCTAATCAAGGGCCTAAAGTACGGACAAGCGTAGTAACAGCTTAGAGAGAGACGTAGCCAAAGCCAAACGCGCGCTAGTCAGGAACTCGGTTTCTCTAACGAAGTCGGTGAAACATTGACTTAAATGCTACTCTTACTCATTTGCATTAACCGTGTTTCTGAAAATACATTCTGGTAGGAAATTGTAAGGTGAAGTTAGAAGAGATAGGACAGGTGCATAAACTTAAAATAACTGTTAAAAAATTAGGATAAAGCGTACATCTTCATTAGTGATACTATAGAATATACTAACCCTCATATTTCACAACTATTGTTTAAATATGCTTACCCTTTATTTTTACACTTTATTTATGCATAACACTTACATGTAAGCATACAAATCGTTTTTTATTCTGTTTGTACTTTATTTGACATGCCTTTAAAACACTAAACTTTAAGGAAATGTGCAGTTTCATAACGTATTTTTAACATGATTATTACTTACGAGAGAAAAATAGAACGCAGACTTTAGTATTGTTTACTGACATAAAATTCACAAACATGACTGAAAACACTTCAGCATCTTTAGCATAATTCGAACTATTCTCAGTAGACGAATAAGTGCTATTTTCACTTCAGTAATAAGTAGATTTGGGAAAAGAAATCTTTGTTAACTGGTTTCTTATCCTCTGGATCCTTCCTTTCTGAGCACACTTCTTATATCAGTACACTTCTTATCGTACTTCTTTTTAAGTACACTTCTTATCTCAGTAGACTGTATAAAAACCATGCTAATTACCTAGAATCCGCTGAGTTCGCTTCCGTCCCGGAGTAACATAATCCATACAGAATTGGTTACCAACTCAGCAGTTTAAGGTCCTTAAAGATATTAACAGCACTGTGTTTTTTAGGAAGACGAAGCTTTTACCGACCGTGCATAATACATGCATACTTATTAATACATAATACAAATAAAAAAATAGATTCAAATACGTGTAGCAATTACAAAATACAAGTACATAGCACATTCTTGAATAAATTCTAATACATTCTTGAATAAGTTCAAAAACATAACTGAATTCTTAAACCATTATACAAAAATAATTATACCCCATGAAACTAAGGTATGCTTCCAATACCTGTACTCTATACTTATATACTATACATTTACCAACTCAGCATTTAAAGTCCTTGAAGATATTAATAGCACTGCGTTTCTTAGGAAGTCGAAGCTCTTACCACCGTGCATAATACATGCATATATACTAATACATAATGCAAATAAAAAAAATAGATTCACTATGTGAAGCAATTACATAATACAAATACATAGCATATTCTTGAATAAATGCAGATACGTTATTGAATAAGTACTAAAACAGAACTGAGTTATTAAACCATTATACAAAAATAATTACATCTTATGAACCTAAGGGATGCCTGTACTTTATACCTATACACAATACATTTACCAATACTTGATAGACCAATAACTTGTACCATATTATTACAGAAATGCATTATAGAGCATGTGCAAATTATCAATCTATTTCTTCATGAGTATTTTTGCATAGATCAATTTATATTACTTATGTGTTTTTACATGCATCCATTGTGAATCTACTTCTTCACGACTATTTTTGCATAGAAATGCATTATACAGCAGGTACACGTACATTTTAACAATCTACTCCTTAACGAGTACTTTTACATTCCTGGGTAAATACTAAAACTTGACTCAAATACTGAT
Source organism: Stegodyphus mimosarum (assembly GCA_000611955.2). Taxonomy (NCBI): domain Eukaryota; kingdom Metazoa; phylum Arthropoda; class Arachnida; order Araneae; family Eresidae; genus Stegodyphus; species Stegodyphus mimosarum. Next base: position 275,977 of record KK112838.1, read on the forward strand.
ACATTATACACACAAATTTACCTTTTACAAAAATTACAAATTTGCCTTACAGTTTATGGTACTTTATATCCAATCACCTATATTTCATAATATTACTGCACATAATAATAAAAAAAATTTTAAAAAATCTCGTAGGTACATTGTATAAAGTACATTATGCAAATATGTTATACCAGTACATTACATAGTTACCAATATTTATACAATTGCAAGTATATTACAACTAGTACACATACGGGATAAATAACAGAAATGCATTATTTAACAAATACAATTAATGATGCTTATTAACCACTTATTGATTAAATATCCATACGTTACTGGATAATTGCATCTTATAATATCTAATACATATTATAATCGCTATTACATTGTTGATATGCAAAATATTTCATCTGCGTATAACTTAAATAGCTATGATCCTGATAACATACTAATACTTTGTTCAGTTACCATTTTTTTATCCTTTTAGCATAAACTGAAGCATTACACAAATAGAGACTCATCTTACATAATCCAGTACATTATACAATTGCTAATACTTAAACAGTTATTGTGCCTTATAACGCAACCTCGGACTACTGAAAAAAAGAACTAAATAGTAACCTGCACAATTGCTAAAATGATATAAGACCCTTACTAATGCAAATACTAATGCATAAGTTCCAAAATATAATTACCAATATTTAATTTAATTGCAGATATATTTACAAGGCAGATTCAGTTTCAGATGCATTAACAATGTATTGTACCAGAGCACAGGACTAATGTACTACCATAGACATGGAGCATTCTAGTTTCACAATCTTGGTGCAATTACAAATGGGCTATCCCTCGTTTCCATTTACAGTATTCCCTTAATGAACTGATTATGCTGAAATTGTTTGCTCATGCTAAGAGTATTTATCTGCACACCAGTCAATAACGCTTTTGAGCCACGTGGTTGCATACTTATTATATTGGAGGCTGTTGTATCACAAGGGCTTATTATTATCACTCGGCTGCCTGAGTCTCTGATTCCTAAGTAAATTGCAGCTAAATGCAAAGTGGTCCGGGCTGCCTTCTTCTCCACAGTCACAAGATGTATTATCTCTAATCTAAAATCTAAAAGCGGTAGAGATAAGAGGGAAAGGGGCCATGGCCCGTTAAAAAGTGAGTGGTATAGTAAGGCGGAATATGTCTGGCCAGGGAGACCCTAGGGATGTACTTATATACTCTTCGTCCCGTGGCGTTTCTATTCCACTCGACTTGCCATTTAGTCATAATTTGACACATTGTTTGTTGCTTCAGAAAGAGACCGGTTTAGGAGCCGGTAGAACATGCAGCTTCTTTGTCAATGTGGACAGCCATTTCATTGCCATATATGCCAATATGTGAGGGGATCCAGTGCAGATGAGGCCTATTGTCTGAATGTAAGATTTGTAGCAGCAGATGTCTAATATTATTCACTAATGGACTGCCTGAAGCAGTCCCTGCTATTGCAGTTAAACTTGAAGCTGAGTCCGTACAGATGTGATTAGATGCCAGAGGTGCTTTGGACAGTTAAATTACAGCTGCTATAATTGCTAGCTTAAACCTGCCTGAAAAACTGCGTTAAAAGTATCCAGTTTCCTTTGTCACTGGTAAATGCTCGATTTTATTAATTAATTTCGATATAGTAGAGGCCACTGCCTGTTCCCTCTAAAGATTTAGAGCCGTCTGTGTAAATTCCATCCGCACTATTGAGGCCATTTGGTTTCATATGTGAGATATACTCCTGTAGGTTATTTGTCGCTGGATGGCAGAGATCTTCTGAGCTATGATGTATATAATCTGAAGTGACATATTCTTGTCCCCATAGATTAACGGTGACTTCAAGACGAGAAACCTTCATTATCGTACTTCTCGCTCTGTGACTAAGTCAAAGGAGGCGTTCCCGCTATTATTTGCAGTGCCGTCGTCGGAGATGTGCGATATGACCTGCAGATCATAAGGAGTTGTTGTCTGTGAGAACGGAAATTTCTCACACTACGCAGTTCATCATCATGGACACTATCGTAATATTAATCGGAATCGTAGAACTACACGTGCTTATCAATACCTGCCAAAGAGGTTTCTCCCTCTCTTTATGCTGACTACGGCGCGAAGGAGTATGCGGGGCTACCCCTTGCATATCTCTCACGCCTGGAAACATGTTTGGTTTTAGATGGAAAAGAAAGAGCGAAGCAACCTGAGAATTGCCCAAGTTATCCGTAAATGATTATGTTGAAAATTAATCCATCGTAAAGTATTCATGCTAAAATTTAACCCATCTTGAAGTAACTTGTTAATGTGCTTTTCGCATCGAGAAATTGCTGCTATTATTATCGCCTCGTCTCCTGCTGGTCGTTACCTTGTGATGAATAGAAGAATGTGTAGAAAAGAATGATCTAGACGTATTAAAAGCAACATCTGCAATGTGTGTACATAACGTGGATATATTTGCAGTATGAGAAGTGAACGATTTGAAATCAGATTTAGATTTTGCTTTCTAGCTTCACATGATGACGCCATTCTTATGTGTTTGTGTGCTATGTTATCAATTTGATATATTTAATCCATACAATGCTTAAATAAATAAAGCGAGATTAAGCAAAGAAATGTTTCTCTGAAGTATTTATGCTGTGTTTTGGGGTAAGTGAAGCATTTTATTATTCTTTATATTTCAATGATAACGAAATATACAAAATATCATTTTTCAGGCCGGCAAATATTAGGCATATGTAATTTGGATTGGATACTTATAAGTATTTAGAATTACGGATTTATGCGCAACGTCACGCTGTAGTTGAATAAAATTAAGCATACGTCTCATGTGTGATGTGACCTGTGTACCCTAGATCGCCGCTCTATGTAAGATGATCCTTTCGGCGACAGTCGTATACCATATCTTGAGTATCTTGCCTGGAATTCCCCACTGTAGTGAGGTAGCCATTTTCATGCTATTTGTCAAAGCAGTAATCCATTGTTTCACGTGCTTTAAGTGAGGTAACCAAGAGAGCTTGGAATCGATGATCACTCCTAGGTATTTTAGTTCTTTACACGAGAGAATCAAAAGCACCTTTAACATCTAGTGCAACTATTGCAGTATGTCGGTCTGCTCTTCCTGTTAGATGTAGTGATTTGTAGCAAGTGCTGTAATGCGTGTTCTGTAGAAAAACCTGCTTTGAAGCCATATTATTGAATATGGATGCCCTGAATCCTATTGAGGGGAAACTGGAGGCGGGCCAAGATGATCCTTTCTAAAAGTTTATCAAATGATGGAAGAAGGCAAACTGGTCGATATGAGAATGCGGATGCTGGATCGCTTCCTTGTTTTAGGAACAAAGCCACCTCTGTTACCTTTGTTTCCTGGGGAATGCGACGAATTCTCCAGCAAGCTATGACAGCTGCCACAAGAAGCTCTGGAATTTTGTCGTAGATAACCCTGATGAGAGTGTTATCCACCCCATCTGGACCTGGCGCTTTGTTAGTGTTCAGGGACTTAACAATACGTCCTACCTCCAGAGCAGTTGGGATAGGTTCGTTATCAAAATATCTTCTATTATAGTAATTATCAAAGTTATCTCTAATGATCTTATGTAACTCATTGTCATGAACAGGATTATCTTTCTAAAAACTGTTGTCAAGTAGCCTATCCTTCTCTTGCGTTCCACCAGGTAGTACGCGTACCACCGGCTGAGAATCGCTGAGATGCCCTCGCCGGAACTCGTCTCGAATACGCATCGAGTATACTTCCATTTTCACCACGAAGGCATGCTGGAAAAAGGGAGAATATATTTTATAATTAGTTTTCGCTTCAAGAGTTCTTCTCTAAGCTGTTGTATATGGCCTTTTATCGTGAATAGATGAACATCAAAAGTTACTTTTTACTGTTATTAGTGTTTTCAGATTTCTGTGTTAATCATGCAAGTTGGGCATTAGCCAACTGCTGTATTGTGCACAAGCTAATGTCTCTTCATTTTTTATAATTTATCTTAAATTGGGTACCGCAGGTTGCAGTCGTATATACAACTTTGTACTTATAACATACTTATAACCTAATAAGTTGTTTTTCTGCTCTTGCGCTCGAAATAAATCTTCGCCTTCATAACATAGGTCGTAGAAACTGAGTCAAGCGAAGATGCAAAGTGTTTAAATTTAAGCTACAAATACTATTCTAAAATATCTATTTATAAATTTGCTAAGATCGAATAGAAATCAAGAGATAACTGAGAGGACATGGTCTCAGCTTTAAAATCTACAACTTACAGGTACGACGAGGAGATTCCAAATCGTCTTTGGGAGTCTTAATTACGACTAATGGAGATATTGTAAGTAACAGACCCTTCAGAGGAATGGCTGAATAAGAAACGTTATGTTTAACTGGCTTCGGCCTGTATGGAATTAAATTTTTTTTCTCCTTGCTTTTTGTGCTACAGACAAAGGAAAACTTTTTGAGCTTATTAGTTGCGTGAAGTCTTCATGCATATGAGGATACCAAATTTATGATTCTGTGATGATTCGTATTGAAGATTATAGTCTTTTTCGTGATCATCATGTTACTGTAAATAGTGCTGCTTCAGCCAGCGCCTTTTTTTTGTAATAGTGCCTTTCAGGTTTTTTTCTAGAGTTCAACTGCTACAAAAAATGTGTTCTACAGTTTATTCCAATTTCATGGATATATAATATATGTGGTTTCAGTGATGTTTGATGAAATGTTTGATTTGTTTACATCGTACTGCAGTGCCATTTGGATAGTATTCAGTTAACATTCTAAAACATTATGTTATAAAATTGAATCTGAAATAATTTACATGACAACAGGTATTCTTACAATTAACTACTACTTCATTATCATTCATTTGATAGCATTTTTATGAAATTCTATTGTTTTTATCGGCTTGTACCCCTGTAAAGAATATTTTGTTATATTAACTAGAACATTCTTATGATATTATGTATATATGAATTATTGGTAGCACTATGTGAAAAGTAGTCAATGAAACAAACCTTGCTACTGGGTCATTCTTACTAGATTACAATATTATGTATATATGTATTATTTGTAGCACTACGTGCAAATTTGTCAATGTAACAATCCATGCTAGGGTAATTAATTGTTCTGCTAGCGAACAATATAGATTTTCTTTCCGTTGATCGGACATTATTCCGTTTGGTTACTACCTTAGGTCGGAAGTCCGCTCAATGGTTAAAATAAAAAAATAAATAAATAAGAAACGCTATTTGATATGAGATTTATTGAAATGCAATTTTGCTAATATAGAGCGTAGGGAATTATGAATTTCTGCTCACCAATAGTTTGCAAACAGGCATAAGGTATTTCTCCCTCCTTCTTCGCATGCCTTCGTGGTCTAGTGGGCAACACGCTCGGCGCGTAACCGAGAGATCCGTGGTTCGATTCCCGGCGAAGGCGTTGCTCATTTTTCATTCTTCTGCTTCCAAAAATATCCTAATGACTCTACACTGGCGCCCGACTAAAAAGGTGGTGGATGATGATTCTCCACCATCAGGATTTGGCGATTGGGTCCCCAAAACCCTAGTCGCCCTTTAAAAGGGAGAATGTATAAGGCCTTTCTCTCGCAGTCTTCGTATGCCTTCGTGGTGTAGTGATCAGCATGCTCGACGAGTAACCGAGAGGTCCGTGGTTCGATTCCCGACGAAGGCGCTGCTCATTTTTCATTCGTAAGCTTCCAAAAAAATCCTAATGACTCTACACTGTCGCCCGAACTAAAAAAGGTGATAAACGATGATTCTCCACCACCAGGGTTTGGCAATTAGATCCCCCAAACCCCAGTCGCCCTTTCAAATTGGGAGTATATAAGATATTTCTCCCGCCTTCTTCGCATGCCTTCGTAGTGTAGTGGGTAGCACGCTCGACGAGTAACCAAGAGGTCCGTGGTTCGATTCCCAGCGAAGGCGTTGCTCATTTTTCTGCTTCTCAAAAAATCCTAATGATTCTTCACAGGTTTGTCATATTTCTCATCTCGGGTATCCTGCCATGGCACAGAATTTCTCTACCGTCATGGTTATGTCACTTAAGCGCCTCTACAAACTTACCTGTTGTGACCTTTAGCTCATTATGTAAGATAGCAGTCCAGTTTGACCAAAAAGGCAAACCCAAACATCTTCAACATTCATTCGGCTGCCTCAGGTAAAGATTATATTACAGAAATATCACAGCTGGTGCATAAAATTTCTTGAGAACGTTCTTAGTGTCAAATCTGGTAGCATAAATACAACCACAGCTGCTGAAATACGTTTTCATTGTTTGAAAATATTAAATTTACTCATTGATTCAGGCATTGATATCGATCGATTGGGAGAAAAAAAAATTGCTAGTTGTCGAATGGAACTTACTTCCTCTACGTTTGTTGAAGCTACAAATACCTACGTGCTCCAATTGGATGCCATACTTATTTTCATCTTCACGCATCCTTTCAAGGGATCCAGGGAATTTCTTGTTTGCTAAAGCCCCGCTTTTCACGTCAATCTGAATAAGTTAGGGGAAAATGCTCCTATTTTTGTCAGCTAACTCATGCCTCAAGCAAGACCGAATAATGTACGTTCATTGGATTATTTTGATATTTTATAGTTAATTTATTTAAATTTACCTTTCAGTTCTCGCTCTTATGTTTATAATTAAATTTTCTTATATTCGTAATTAAGATGTAAAATTAAATATTTTACCTATTCAGTTATCTTTTTATCCCTCAATCTATCAATATAGATCTAAATTTAGTTTTAAACAAAAAGTAAAAACTTGTTAGAAGTCTTAACTCCGAGAAGAAGGACAAAAATTAAAAACTTAATTAAAAGATTTATTAAAATTTGCGTATTGCAGCACGATCAAAATACAACAAAAAGAAAAACAAGCTTCTTATGTGTTCTCAGAAATAGATAGATTTAAATATACGCAAAACAGAACATAACTTTCAATTCCTAATACTAGCTAGTTACTAGTAGTAGTATCAAATACATTTTTCTAACTTTGCACGCTAGGTAAAATAGAAATCACTCAATAAAACCCAACCGACAGATAATCCTAATCTGCTTCAGGCTCTAGCGAGATAATACATCTCTTGCTTACTCAACTACAAATCCTACTTGTAAGCTTGAATCATTTTCAAGAGTTACTTAATCTAATTTGCATTTTGGTAATAGCTGAAGCAAGAAATAGAAATTATAGGAAAATCTTAAAGCAAAATCAACATCTTAGATAAAATCTAATGTTACAAAAAATGACAGCTTGCTCTTATTACATTTTAAAAATTTTAAAAATATATGAAACATCTTTTAAATTATACAAGTTGAATTAAATGAGGTGAAAAATAAAAAAAAAATTTTTATAAATCTTAATATTCATGGCCATATGTGAAAAGAATAAAATTATAGTGTTGACATCAATAGCTGATTCTGAATATGAAATTTGTCAAGAAAAATTCAAGCAAATTGAAAGCATTCATTTTTATATATTGAATTTTAAATCGGTCACTTCTGTTTTTCTTTGAAATTATATTATCGTCCTATTACAGTTTATGTATGTGAGCCGTAAGATTTTTTTTCAGTCATGACTGGTCAAGAGTAATAGGATTGTTACGTTTTTTGGTCAATCGAAACCATATAATTTTAAAACATTTCTTGCATAATTTATCTTATAGTTTTTTATCTCTAGAGCGCAGTGAAGTAATAAAGAAATTAAGTCACTGCCTCCGAATGTAAGGCAATTACTTTCTAATTTAGCGTTAAGATTTCGTATAAGATATTTAAATTTTTATTTGATTTAGACTTCCGAATTCGTCGTATGCTAACATCACAGGGCTACTAAAGTGAAAGATTAAAGCTCTTGATTTAAAAAGCCATTATTTTTAGTACTTGTACGATACCTTAAAATGTAAAACGTTGTTGGAGAAAATATTAAAAGTCGGTAAATTATGTTAGAATGTCTGAAAAACATTCCACTTCGAAGACCATTTTTGTTCGATGTTGTAATCATAAGGATCTTACAATGGTTAGTTTAACCGCTATACAATAATTTGTGAAATATATTTGTAAGGTTTTAGTTAAACTAACAAAGTTTTATTTTAATTTAAATCTTTCTATCTCTTCTCTGTTTCAACTTCCCGTCAGAAGAAGCGCGCGTTTTCAGCTTATGCTAATTTGAAGTACAGCCAAGTACTATTTAAACCAGAGGTAGAAACCTCTCAGTGTGTGAGAGCTTTTAGTCTCGGATCACGGTCATTCTGTTCGACGTTCGCCTGACAGCTGCTAAGTGCGCTAGTATTAGTATTTCTTGCTACGCACCATTTAGTTAGAGGCCAACTCCACGATTTGCTCTGCGAGCAAAGTTTAATTAAATTTCTATTTAGGTTTAGTATAAATTTATTTGATTTGTTAAGTTAGGCCCAAGTGTGGTCTTTTACTTTCTGTATCTCTCCCGAGTTGGGAAGTGTGTAAATAATAGTGATTTAATAAAAGAGGATTTTAAATCCCTTTCAAGTGCCGTTATTCTCCAGCACAGTATCTACATCAGAACAAAGCTCATTTTCAGCTCCCTGTTCCAGAGCAGGACTTTAGGTTAAGGAGTTACTTCACAATGTTCGCTAAAGCTATGCACAGAACACTCAGTCCTGACATATTCAGCTTTAAATATATAATAACTACATCAGTTATAAAACATTCCCGTAGAATATTTTATTGTCTTTGCAAGTACGTATGTTTGAAAGTTTTGTTTTAAAGTCTGAGCAGTAAAATTGGTTTAAAAATTAATTTCAAGATTTAATTGAGACAAACAAACAGAGAAAACCACTAAATAATCCTTCAAAACTCCCTATTTCATCTAATACTGAACAGTATTTTGTGCATTTCCCTGAAAGCTGCTGATTCACTTATTCAAAACCTACTGTTCTCCAATTTATATTAAAAAGATACCTAATTATTTTGAAAGTAATGATAAAAGGTTTTTAATACAGTTAAGACTCGTTAATAACAAAAATTATTTTCTGAAACTAGTAATTCTATTTATGCTTTATTACGTTACAAGATAGAATTTCGCTGGAGAATAAAGTCGCATTACTTTCTTGTTCCCTACGCTGCTCAAAAAAAAAATCTCTTTGAGGCGATTTTAGAAATTTTAGATTTTAGAACACCTAGCATCTTTCTTTTATTTATTTTGCGCGTTGAAACTTCAGTATTTTTCTTATACTCTTAGTGAATACTAAAGGTTTCCAGAACAACAATGTATCAAATCACTTTTATTTTCTTGTTTCAATGTGTTTCTTCCCTGAAAAAACTATACATTTAGACTTCTACATTTTGTTTTGCTTTAGAGTAAAACTTGAAATTTTACATTTCAATATTATTTACTTATCTTGAGAAGTTTTTTCCTTACAAGTATTGATTTTCCTTACAAGTATCTGGCCGTGTTATAAATTTCTTTCCTTTGATTATCAAATAAAGTTACTTCCTCGCTTTGAATTTAACGTGCTTTCTTTAAAACGTTGTTACTTGATATAATTTTTCCGTCCTATGCTTTGCTCGACTAATCAATTATTTAGTGTTTGATCACAATTCCGTTGCAATTTTTCTGAAATTTTGTAAGTAAATGTCACTTGTGACTTAAATTTCTCAACGTATGTCTTATATGTTATATGTTATTGATAAGCATGCTACTTAGGATTTGACATATGTAATTAGTAAATATTAATTAGGTTACTTTCTTAGACTATTTCCTAAGTAACACTCTTCGTTTTCAGCATTGTGATGTGTTTAATTTTTACTTGAATTAAAAATCTGATCTCATGAGCAAAGAAATATTGATCTCTGTTTCCAAAGAACTGTTTAAATGTTGTTCACTATACACCATTTATTATTATATAGCATATATTTTAAAAACATCTGTATAAGAAAGTATATGAAAGGGAAATACGCTAATCTCAAAGCATTTGTTGCGAACAATGAGAAATTTAAATCTTTTAGATGACTCCCAGCTTGTGAAGAAAGACTTAGTTCATTAATTTTATATAGTTATTTATTTCTTGTATTATACTGTTGCGAAAAACACAGCAGCGGTAAGATAGTTTCCCCGCAAAGCGGCATTAGGGTTTCCAGAAAGTGGGAAGGAAAAACAGGGTTGCCAGATTTGGCGTGAAATCATCCATTTGGCGAAAAATTGGCTTTATGTCATAGATGGAGCGAGAGCATTCTAGAAGCATTCTTAGAGGTTTTCTCGAAAATGTTCTCGAAGGTAGGTTAAAGCTATATATACCCTGCCTGTACGCGTAGTAGTAGCATCTTGAATTCAGTAGTGTAATAGTATCTTGAGCTTAGAGATTAACTTTGGAGCGATCTACCGAGTCGGGAACTGTACTTTAGTGCTTCACCGTTATACTTTAGTGCTTCACAGTCCTGTTCCTCCTGCAAGTTTTTGAAAACCACGGCGTATTAGGAAGAAAATTTATAACTGCTTTTATTACAATTCATATGAGCAAGAGAAGCTGTTAATTAAACCAAAAAATCTGATGTGTATAACACATGACTTCCTTGTACGGAATATTAAGTTATACGCAATTTTCCTGCATTTTATTTAAACAAATTGAATTAACAGCTTATGAATTTTGAACTAAATCTACTTCCTCGATAGCACATAAAACCAAAACAGAATAAATATACTCCTTAAAGTTCACTATAGCGACTATAGTTTACTATAGTTTACTATAGCGACGCTCTGGCGCTAGGTTCACATAACAGCGTTACATCTAATTCATTTTACATTCAAATACAATAATAAATCTGAAACGATGTATAAAAGAAATTAAACAAATATAAAAGAAATACTTTTCACAGACAATTCAGCGCCGATTACCTAATGCGCATGCGCTGCTAATTAATTCATTTCTTACTTAGCGGCAAAGCAAAAATATATAAAAATTCAAAATATTTTCATCAAAAATTGAGAGATATAGAAAAATATAAAACACCAAGTACAGTTAAAACAATTGTTACAATTAAAATTACAGTTTCTACGCAAAAACAAGCTAATAACTTAAATGATAATTCCAGAATGAATTAAGCATAATTTGATTCGAAATAATGAAAGAATACGCTACTTTGTTGTTGTTAAGCTTAGTTTCTCTAGATTGGCAACAAATCCACTATTCTGTTAAGTTTCAAATGTAAACAAATATGGCGGCTATGGTAATCAAAAATTAGGCTTAGCCGCACTTAAAAACTTTTCAATTGTTGATAATTCCGCAAACATTGCATGCAGGTTAACTAAAGGCATAAAAATCTTAACCAGAACAACATAATTCAATCATTTTTAAAGCAAAAAATTCACAATTTTCAAACATATAAGAAGGAAGAAACTGAGCTCACTGAGCCGAGTAACAGAGTGGATATATATAGAGAGAGATATATGTATATGTATGCATCCATTCTTTTACTCAGCTCAGTGAGTAACAGTTATGCGTATATATATACATAAACAAATTTGCATACTTTTGGTGTAGCCGATTGCAACCAAAATGGGAGGTGCATATAGCAGTCCTACATGCAAAATTTCAATATTCTGAGGTTAATCGTTTTTGAGTTATCTGAGATATATACGTACGTACCTACGTACAGACGCTACGAAAAAATCTCTTCAGAATCTATTTTAAATCAGTTTTAAAATTTTTTGGAGGAAAAAGAATCTTTTATTCTCTCCTTACGTAGAGGTGTCATGCAAAAACATCGTTAAATTGCATTCGAGAGCGTTCAAAATGGATATTTTCGCTGAAATATGATAACCGAAATTTTTCGCGATTACAATGCTTCCTTTTTACTACGTACAAGGAAGTAAAAAGAACGATTTTTAGCAAACGTGATAACCAGTTAAAAAGCGAAAACATTTTCAGCCTTATGTTTTACTTCAAATGTCATACATCTTTTTCTGAAATGTTACTTATCTTTCCATCAAATGTCATATATTTTCCCCTGAAAAGTGAAATAGCTTTTCAGTTTGCAGTGTGTTATCAGAAACTGTTGTTTTTAATAAGAAATAACTACTCCTACGTAATCACATGAAAATATAAAAAGAATTAATTTAATAATTAAGTATCATGAGCGAATAACATTTCTTATTTATAAATATTATCAATCATGCGTTGACATCTCTTCCTATTTCGACACGGTGAGAATTCTGCGTTTCTTCTCGCAGTGAAACAAATAACACTATCTTCCAAGTATTACAAAAAACTAAAAACAATTTAAATAGAAAGTGAAAGAGATGAAAAGACCATCAAGGAGGTATTTGTAACAGTTAAAAGAAACATTTTATATAAAGTCTAACATGAGCCTATTCCTGCTTTTTCCCATATGAAACAGGAATAGGATCCAGTTTCCTTTAAAACTTTCCCCAAGAAATCATCTTAGAAACATTTTTCTGCTTATTACGTGCTTCTCCATAGGCAATACATGGAAAGGGGGAGATGCCCCGTCGAAGAATTTCTAATGGCATATAGCTCGTATCCACGTTACGCATGGGGAAAACCATGAAAACGCACATACAGCCATCCCGTTCGTCGGGAATCTAAACCTCCATCGAACTATCAGTGTTCAGGGGTTTTTACAGCTCGACCGATGATCAGCTCTTAGGAATATTATACTCGAGTGCGTTGCCATAATCTAAATAACCTATTGTATAAACTCTAAATGGCAATAAAAATTCTGCGAAAACTAAAGAGTAATCTTAGTCTTTCCTCAAAAGAAAAATCTGATATATACACCACATGACTTCCTTGTACGGAATATTAAATTATGCGCATTTTGCCTTTCATTTAATCTTATTGGATTGAATTAAACCTACTTCGTCGATAGCGCATAAACCACAATAGGATAAATACACTCTTTAAAATTCACTACATTTGTTTACGGTAAGGACACTCTGGTGCTAGATTCACTTAATAGCGTTACATTTCATCCATTTCGTAACTCAAAATGCACAAAAATTATGCATATCATCTGAAAAATTATCTAATCGTTGCCACATGTTCTATTCAAGTACTATAATAAATCTAAAACGATGTGCAAAACAAATTAAACAAACAAACAAAAAAAAAATTTTTCACAGACGATTCAGTATTTCTCATTCAATTAATTCAATTCTCACTTCGCAACAAAGCAAAAATACATAAAAACTCAAAATATTTATATTACAAATTACGAAGTAAATTTTAAACACGTATTTCCTGGAATAAATTCCAGAATCGATTAAGCATGATTTAATTCGTAATAATAAAAGAAAGCGTTACCTTTATTGTTGCGAAGCTTAGTTTTTCTAGATTGGCAACAAATCCACTGTTCTGCTAAGTTTCAAATGTAAACAAGTATGGCTGCCGTATGAAAAATGATTAGGCTTAGCCGAACTTAAACAACTTTTTAATTGTTGATAATTCTACAAATATTGCATGCAGATTTATTAAAGGCATAAAAACCTTAACCGGAAGATATAAACAACATAATTCAATCTTTTTTGAAGCAAAAAAGAAAGCACAATTTACAATGAAATTAGAATAACGAAACTGAGATTACTGAGCCGAGTAAAAGAGTGGATATATATATTATATATATACGTATATTTATATATGTTTGGTGCGGCCTATTGCAACCAAAATAGGAGGTGCACATCTACTTGTTATAGCAGTCCTATATACAAAATTTCAGCGTTCTGAGACTACTCGCTTTTGAGTTATGCGAGATGCATACGTACGTGGAACGTACTTACGTACAGATGCCAAGAAAAAAATCTCTTCAGAATTAATTTTAAATCAGTTTTATAATTTTTGGGGGGAAAGGAGTCCTTTATTCTGTCCTTACGTACGGATGTCACGCAAAAACCTGGTTAAATTGCATTCGATAGCGGTCAAAATGGATATTTTCGTTAAAATATGATACCCGAAATTTTTCGCGATTACGATTACTTTTGCTTTGTACAAGGAAGTCAAAAGAGGATTCCAATTTTACCTGCTGAGTTGGAAATTCACAATTAATGCATAAAAAGTCTCCCTCATGCAAATCGTAAATAATTAAGGTACGCAAAATAACTAAACTGTGCTCTATCTTAGAACTGATTGATACCTATATCTATTATAAATATGACCACAGTAGAAGTTGTTTAGTAAAAATCGATCGTCTTTTAATGAAAGCAAACTTTGTTAAGATTCTTGTTAATTAAACACCTTCTTGTCAATTAAAGTAATTGTAATTAAGTCCGTTAGTTATAAAAACAATATGAAATAATCTGAGCGTGGATAATTGCATAAAAATAAAATAATATTAATAAATATTCCTAAATCTTCGTGGTGTAATATAAAGTCTGAGAGCTGGGTGTTAACAAAATATTAAGATCGTATTATAATAAGGCAGTTAAGCTTTTTAATGAGTTCCTCTGCTTCAGTTTTTTAGCTTTTTTCTTAAAGATGTAATAGCTGAAGGCGAAAAAAAATGTTTTTATAATACATTAATTTCACGTCAGAAGTTACTAGAGTAAAAAGAATACTTCCTCTTTTCCGGTGAAATTTTTTTGTCTAAATGTATAGTTGTCAGTTCTAGTTTATTTTTTCTTTTAAGTTGAATTCTAATCTTGATCCTCATATGATTTTTAATTAAAGTTATAACGCATTTCATAATTTAATTAATTTTATAAAATTCTTTGAGATTCATTATTGAACTGTTAATGATATTGAGCTTGAGTAATACCCCTGGAAACAGATGCATGAATATTAAATAAATTTTAAGTACGATATAAATTTTACGCACAGAAGTGATTATAAAAGATCTTTTTATTGGATGTTTTTAGGGTAAAAATAAAGCAATAAAGGTTTTTTTTTTGCTTTTTTTACTTTAAGGATTTCACAGTTTTTTCCTGAATCTTTTTTTTTGTGTTTTTAATAAGATAACAGCTGAAATGTAAGGGACTTCTAAAACGGGTGTAAGCATGTTAAAATAAAATCTCTGTACATTTATGAATGTCTATTACGAATGTCTGTATTGACGTTCACGAATATCTCTCGTATTTACTTGATTAGAACAAAGCTGTAGAGTATGATCGCTTATAAATAACAGATGCCTTCGTGAAGCCTCTCAAATTGAAAGTACTTGTATTAAAACAAGCAATTTTGAAAAACGAGATGGCAGCATAGGTGTTCTTGTGGTTTTTCTTACGTGTAACTAACGTGAAAATGCAAGACAGTTTTCTGCAGTTTTCAATTTGACAAATAAGCATCATTGCAAGATAAAGGGTACTATGAACTATTAGTATATATGTACAATAGTTTTTTATACATGCCTTTCTTTTAATCAATTTGTGAATTACATAATTTACAATACATACATATTACATAATACATATCGATTAACTTTATTTTTTTAAAGAAAGAGAAAGAGATAAGTTTATACCTTTCTGCTAGTTAGTTGACATAAAAGGAAAAAAAAGCTTTGTATTTTGGTTGGTTTGATTTATTTGCTCTTGATGCTTACGAAAAAGCCTCGAGGGCTATCTGCCTAAAGGAAAAGATAACTTCATGGAAAACTTTCTAAGGGAAACTGGCTCGTATATATGTTACACATGGAGAAAACCATTTGTGTACTGGATATTAATGTTAGTCTCATTTAAATCACGAGTAGCTGAAAATTTGTACTTCATACCTGCTGAAAATTGACATCATGAAGCTTTATGATTTAAGCGGAAGCTGTCATAACCAAAGTGCTTCTTTTATCTCCGATATTGTGATATTTCCGTGTTCAATTTGATGTTCTCGATTATGTGTGAAGTCTATGAACCGGGAAACCTTCGTATTGGAGACTGCATGACCGTTATCCACAGCAAATGCAATGGAGTCAGTGGAAGAACAAGTGGAAGAACAAGAACTCTGATAGAGTTCAAGGAATGATGACTACAAATATGTTTGAAGCCAGCAAGAAACTTCGTACTAACACTGTGCAAGACGCTAAGGAGACCTTTCGCTTCCTTCTAGACAATCTCAAGACAAGCCTTTAATGTATTCTCTCAAGCTATATCATATAATTCATATAACTTGTAGGGATTCATATTTATTTTAAATAACCAGTTAATTTTAATTTTAAGTTACTTTCCTATGAGCCTTCATTCCCATAATTGTCAGTGCCGGAATATTTAAATTTGGTAGCGCGCTTAAGAAATGCACATTCTACCAGTGGAAGAATAAGTTAAATATCGACGTTCCAGTAGAGAAAGAGAGAGTCCGGGAAATTACCGTGCGTGCTTATACGCAAACTTCTGTTTAGCAGTTTCTGCTGGTTGACGTGGCTTAATTGGTATTATCTCGCTGCCACTAGACTCATTTACGTGCTGTAGGCTACAGGATTATATGAGCCCTGTAGTTTAATTCTACTATTTGTGAATATCTCTTATTTTACGTTTGATTCTACTGTTTCAGTTACCGCTCAAGTTGAGGTGTAGTATGTTAGCATCAAGTTGACGTATTGTAAATAAGTTAAAGAGTTTAATAAAGGGCAGTTTTAACCCTTCGCCAGTGCAATCACTATTTCTCAAGATTCTACACAACAGAAGAAGAGTAGAACGTTACAAACTCACCGAATGAAGCGCAAGGGATTTCGCGCAGCTGAAACAAAGCATATTAAGATTCATTTATGGTACTTTGCCGACTTCAGTCAGTTGGTACTCAATTCAGAAAGTCATTTTAGGTAGCAAGCTCGCATTTTAGAACTGTCATCAAGTTATTTAACCACGGAAAGGATTTCTTTGTTTAATCACCTAAATTCCATGTTTGGTTGAGTACGTTGAAACGCGCCTTGAACACATTGTTCAAATTCTTATATTAGCTTCTCTCTTTAACACACGTCAGTGAGTTTATTTACAGTTTGTGCTAAGGAAAGAGCAATATTGTTGCTAGTGCTGAGTGAGTCAAATATATAAAAGTAGTCATTTATACATTTCATTCATTCTTAACAAAGAAACAAATCATTTATGATTTGAAATTATTCTAATTTTCATCATCTACAACACTTGAATTTAGACATTTTTCATTATTCTGTTCTTTAAAAATTAAAAATAAATAAGCAAATAAAACTTAAGCATATGTTACTCTTTAAAACATTGATGCTTCTCGATGAATTTGGTTATGAAACAAAACATAACTAGCGTTTTGCTCTTACTTTACTTGGAACGTTTCTGTGCTGCAGATCTTATGCAAATGTACATTTTCTTGAACTTCTTTAGTGCAACAGTCAGTGGGTGACATAGGGTTACATTGCACTTTGTTCACTAACTGTATTTTAAAATAATATGCATTTTATAAATAAATTTTGCGTCTATGCGTTTAAATTACCGAATTTAAATGTTAGGTTTTATGCAATAAAATCTTATTTATAGTGACTTTTATATATATCTATTTACTTTTATTACTTCCTTGTACGAAGTAAAAAGGACGTATTGTAATCGCAAAAAATTTTGTGTATCATATTATTTCAACGAAAATATCCATTTTGACCGCTATCGAAAGCAATTTTAACGATGTTTTTGCATGATATCTATACGTAAGGACAGAATACAGAACTCTTTTTCCCAAAAAAATTATAAAACTGATTTAAAATAAATTCTGAAGAGATTTTTTTCGGGGCGTCTGTAAGTACGTTCGTACGTACGTATGCATCTCGCATAACTCAAAAACGAGTAGCCTCAGAACGTTGAAATTTTGTATAGGACTGCTATAACAAGTAGATGTGCACCTCCTATTTTGGTTGCAAACGGCTCATCAAATGTATATAAATATATATATATATATATACACTCTGTTACTCGGCTCAGCGAGCTCAATTTCTTTATTCTTATATGTTTGTAACTTGTGCATTTTTTGTTTTAATAATGATTGAATTATGTTGCTTTTATTTTCTGATTAAAGTTCTTTAGTTAACCTGTACGGTATAGTTGTAGAATTATCAGCAATTTAGAAGTTGTTTAAGTGCGGCTAAGCCTATTTCCGTTCACCATAGCAGTCATATTTGTTTACATTTGAAACTTAGCAGAATAGTGGATTTGTTGCCATTCTAGAGAAACTTAGCTTCGCAGCAACAAAGTGACGTTATCTTTTATTATTGAGAATTAAATTATGCTTAATCCATTCCTAATTCCATTATGATTTAGGTTATTAAATTATCACATATATTGACTCAGCATGGCGTCCACAACAAATTAAATCAGTTTCTACGCCTTCAGTGTCTTTTGCCGAGTGAGACCAAAAGTAAGTTTTCAATTTTGTGCGCCAAAAAAATCTGTTTAAAATTAAACCGTGATGAAATTATTAAAGACGAATTTTTAAGTTTATGGAAGGTCAAGAGAACCATAAACGTTCAACACAAGTATTCATACACATGGGAGTTTCCATGAACCCCATTTTTATTTCCTTGCACGCCGTAAAGGAAGAACTGTAATAGCGAAAAATGTCGGGTATCATATATTACTGGAAATATCCATTTTGATAATTCCCGAAGCCATGATGACTATTTGTACGTATAGACAGAATAAAGGAATCTTTTTTCGAAAATGGATTGTGAAATGGAATTGAAATAGATTCAAAAGGGACTTTTTGTGATGCCTGTACGTGCTTACGTATATATGTATGTATGTAAGATATAAAAAATACGATAGTTGCTTTAAAAAATATAATTGGCGACCTCAAAATTAACAATTCTTAATTTTATGCTCTTCCTCTAAATTCATCTGTTCTCCCAAATTCGAGACCTTTCCATGTTACGTAACGTTTAATGCAGATACCTCTTGCCCAGTTAAATAAATGTAAACCAAAACCTTTTCTAACTAGAACTGAAACTATTGACTCCCTCCCTTCTTCCTTTGAACTATTGCGCTCTCTTTTGCGTAAGCTCTCCCGCTGGTCAGACGCTTCTTTTCTATGGTGTTGCTGCCGCTTACTTGCTGAAGATGTCGTCGTATTTTAAAACCCGTGTACATGGATATTATTGCATTCAATTATGATTCAAAATTTTCTTATCTACAAAAGGATGATTTGATATGCGTAAAAAATAAAGATTGTGATTCTTCAAGCTCTGCTGTGTTGGATGCGTCATAATGCTTTTCCACTCAGTTCTTCAACCACTACTGTGCTCTCAGTCATAACGAATATTGAAAGATGCTAAAAATTACCGGATCCCTTCATTCTACCCGTTTAAAACATTATACGTATGTGTTTATGTAGCTCTCATAACTCAAAAACTATAGAACACTGAAATTTTGTATATGGGATTGCTTTAACATCTAGTTGTGAACCACCTTTTCTGTTATTTGCATTATTTGTCCGTAATTTATTTATACGTTTATATACCCACCCCTTTAACCGCCTTATGTGTCAAAAGTACTTATCCGGCCTTTATTTTCACAATCCTTCGTAGTAGTCGTATACTTCAGTTACAGTTAATGTTTTGAAAGA
>KK112838.1:295521-314086 GCA_000611955.2 Stegodyphus mimosarum
CTGCTTTCTCAATGTCAAATTAAAAAAAAAGTCTTATGTGGGCACCATACCAGAGATATTTAATACCAGTTAATACCCTATTTAAATACCACCAAATATGTTTAATACCAGTAACAATATTTAATACCAGATTTTTAAAGCTGTGAAAAATGTGCACAATTTAATAGACAGTATAAGGAAGTCATGTAGTGTCCACATGAAAATTTTATACAACATGTAGGGTAATAACTGCGTCGCGGCACAATTTCTCTTATTTTAATTTCGTTAATTTTATAGGAATTTCTAAAATCTCGTGAACATAACATTTCTTGCAGCAAATGTTGAATTTTACGATGAATTTCAGATTTTTTTGCATATTTTTTAATTATAATCATAATTCTCATATTATTTTTGCATTTAAATAATTTTTACGTCACTTTAGAATTTACGCAAAAATGAGCTAAATAGTCTTAATCAAATATACAAACTAGTATACGGAGTTTGTAATTACCAAAGTTTTGGTAGATATCTGAAATACAGGAAAACGTCGTTTGCCAAACTTATATAAAAGCGTCAACCATTACTTATAAAGTCTGACAAGGAATTTAAATCATCCTTTTTTATTTCCTTTTACGAAGAAAAGGAATTTTTGTAATTGCGAAAAATGTCGGGTATTATTTTTCAACGAAAATATCCATTTCAACAGCTCTCGAAATCATTTGAGCGATGATTTTTCGTGACATCTGTACGTACGGTCAGAATAAAGGGCTATATTTGCAAAAAAGGATTGTAAATTAGATTTAAAATGGATTCAGAAGAATTTTTTTTTCCTTCACGTCTGTACATATGTAACTCAAGAACAAGTAGCCGTAGAGAGTTGCAATTTGGTGTACGAGACTGCTATAATATGTAGCAGTGCACCTCCCTATTTTGTTACAATCGGCTGCTCAAATAATATATATATATGTCTCTGTGAGCATATTCTCAATGTGTTAGCTGGCTTGGTAAGCTTATTATTTTTATACTTATACGATTCTAAATTGTGCATTTTTAGCTTTAAAAGAGATTGAATTATGTGTTTTTCATGTTCCGTTTAAGGGTTTTAGGCCTTTAGTTAATATGCATGCAATAGTTGTAGAATTATAAAAAATTTAAAAGTGGTGAGTTAAGCCTAATGAACCGCTATTTGTTTACATTTGAACTCTAATAGAATAGTGATTTAAGTCAAATTCTGTACCTTCTGTATACTGCTCTCAAAAATAAACTTTCAGTTTTGTGCACCGAAAATTATGCCTTCTTGCGCGCTGGCCGAATTGCTTATTTTTGCTTAGAAACTCTAATTTTAATTGTAAAAATTGTTTTTTTTATCTGTTTGAACTGTATTTGATGTTTTTCTCTATTCTACAATTTATAATGAAGCGGTTTTGAGTTTTATGTATTTTTGCTTTGTTGCGAAGTGAGTACCGAATTAATTGAATGAGAAATGTTTCTGTAATGAAATTCGAGAAAATAAGTTTAAATGAAATACGGTAAAAAATAAGTATAATTTAATTGGCCATACAAGGATGTCAATAGTTCCACATTAGACTTTTTTAGAAACGCTGTACTTTAAAGAAACAAATTAACGTATCTATATAATATAATGTAACAAACACTACCTAGTTAAGCGATAATCTTAAACTGACATAAATATGTTGAATTAGTTTAAATTTGACTCTTTTATAAATGTTAATTTTAGTTAAAAAAGGAATAATACAATTTATATTTTATTACATACTAGTTATTTGTCATGCTTAGTTTCTGTTTTGCTAAATGCTAACACAAATTCTAGATGGAAATTTTTCGACTAAATTCTGTTGCTCCAAAATTTCGTGGGTTTTCAATACTTAAACCACAACAGCCTCACGAATATTGCCACTTTTTCATCGATAAATTTTTGCCATAATTATATGTTGCTATCATTAAATTTCACGAATATTTCAGGACCCGTCATGTCCGATTTTTGAAATAGACAAAGGCCATTTGATTCCAATTTATAGCTGTTACATAAATTTGCTTTTCTCTTGAGGTTTATGCTTTTTCCTGATTTTAATTACTATCCATTTGCCCGGCCCTTATTATTATTTTCATGAGTCTGAATAGTGTAATCTCATATAATATTTATTGACTTTAATAATAAATCAGAATTTCTGCTATATCATTATATAACTTTAGTCAATCATTTTAGTTCAACTATTCTAGTTTCTAGATGTAGGTGAACTTATTCAATTAGTTAAAATGAATACTGCATTTCAGTGTAATCTGTTTGTTTATCATTTAATATGGAAAACGAAATATAAATCAGCTTTTTTCTTTCCTTCAGATCTTCTGAACTTTATTTATATTATTTTTGATATGCCAGTCTATTTTTCAGTACATATTGTCAGTAATAATGTTTAGATAAAATATCAGTTGTTTCCCTTTTTTTATATTTTTTAAACTGAAGTTTTCAATGCTAGAGGACATAATATTCCTTACGTATCAATCATTATATGTGTTATTTCCGTCGTAGTTTGTTTCTAGACATCTGCAATGAAACGTGGCGAATTTTTCTCAATGAGCATCGAAGAAGATATAAAAAATGAACTTAACAACAATATCATGAGATATTGAATGTGCTGGACGGAACTAAACATAGTCAACACAAGAATTTGAGCACAATTTTTACCACGGATCCAATTAGGCAAGACAGTTGTATCTAAGATTTTCACCTAGATTTTAAAACACCTTGAAAAAAAATTTCTCAAATGGCGTTGGAAAACCAAAAAGAGTGTAACTCTTTTACAAACTAAAAAAGAAAAATTGCAAATATTCATAAAATTTATTAATTAGATGTATCATAAATTAAACGCAGTTTTATTTAAATTTATCAAGTACATATATAAAAAATTAAAAAATAACATTAGAAACTGTGTTTACTGATTTTAAATCGCTTTATGTGTTAATCAATAACACATGAATAGAAAATTTAAGGATAATTTAGATACTTACTATTGTCCTGCTTTACCTTTAGAAGAAATGCTGCGCTTTTGCAACGGCCTCCGTAATAACTATTCCAGACTTACAAGAAAAAATTTAAATTTTATTAATTTAAGTAACAGTTCATATGGCAAGATAAAGAGGAATAAATAGTTAAAAATATAAAAAACAGATGAAATAAATTTTCCATAATAAGTAAAGACTATCGCTATCCTCCAAAGTCTCTCAAAGTCCAAAGCAGTAATTACCAAGCAGAAACCCTATCATGGCACAGCTCTGAACTGAATTAAGTGTCTCTTGATTTAGATGAAGCCAATATTTACAGCTTTGAAAACAGAAAAGAAACACGCCAAAGTGAGGCAAAGCAACAACCTTGTGTTTGGCATAAATTTCGTCAACAATTCAATCGGTTTCGAGAGCAAACAGATACAGATCCTTCTGCCTTCGGAGCAATAAAAATCTGCAAGACTGGAAAGCAGGAGGGCAACGGTCATATTTGCACCCTATCGCAATGAAACGAACGAGGTAGCGCCATCTGTCGACTATAAAGAAATTTTTAAGAAATTAAGTTAATATAATCCTAAAAGCTTTAGGAAGGATTCAATAAGACTTCAAGTTATTAACTAAACAAAATAAATCTTTGTGAATGTGCAAAGCTTCAAGAAAACCCAATTTGCCAGTTGAAAAAGCTTTTCTTATAATTTTTGCACACCCAAAATCAAAATTATGATTAAATATCCAACTATTTTTAGCTATCGAAGATTTGTTAATTTCGCCCTTCCGGCCATAATGTCATTCCTTGATATCGTCGTTGTTAAACGAATATCTGCTATCTGCACTTTTGTCACATAGCAGTTTTTATTTGACAATATTCTTCCTGATGCTCACAGCATCTTTTTTTAGCCACCACAGTTCACCGCATAATGCTTAGAGTCGTTTAGCAATCTTTTTATACGAAAATTTGGTTACTAAACTAGTCATAACTGTCAAAATGTCGAAATCTCCAAAAAGTTTATATATAAGATATTGGTTTGGCAACAGTGATGTGAAACTTTGTAAAGTTGCCTAAGAACTTCTGGAAAAATTGAGAAAAACCCAAAATGCGTTTCTGGAAATTTCCATAATCCTTGTAAATTCGGCGAAATATCATCAAATATCGCGACACTGCAAAACATTACTCCCAGGCCCAGTAATAAGGTTTCTGCAGGGTCATTATATCTGGTACTAATTGAGCTATTTTTCAATTGAAATATCAATCGATTCAGAATTAGAATATCGATAACGTAACATACAACATAATCGCTAAAAAACGGGATACTTAATCCAAAATTGGATTATTAGAATTATTCATAAAATGCTTTAAAAACTGTAAAAATGCATTAGATCAAAACTCCAAATGTTTAAATATTTGTGTTTATGAAGCTAGTTTCTGAATGTTAATTCCTTTATGATGTCCCAAAACTTTCATGGATATAATAGAATCAACAAGTATATTTTTCGATCAAAAATGTTTGTTACGGAATCTAATAACCAAACATAATTTTCATTAACATATATTAGATTTTTAATTAATAATTTGCCAACCACTAATTCTTGTTTTACTACTTCTTTAACAGCATATTCAGCTACAGCTCCCCCACCACCATCCCTGTTTCCATTGTCCTACTTTTAGGCTAATTTCTTCTTCTTTGGTTTGTACAAAAATTCTGCATTACTTATAAAATTTACTCAAGGATTCTGGTGCACAAAGAAGTTTTATGCCAAACCGATAAATGCCTACGGAACTTTAATTGGCTTTCAAGTTATTTAAAATAAGCACGCTAAAGAAATATATTAAATATTACTCACAATATGCTCTTTTATTAAGGTGTTATAAACATAGCGGAAGCCATAATCACATTTTTAAAAATTTCCTCGGCGTTTTAAATTATGCTAGTGGATTATTGATTTTACACTTTCTTCTTTCTGAATAGCGTTTCGTTTTATTTTTTTACTCGCTGTGACTAATTGAGGAAGTGGCTAGAGAAAAATGATCTTATTTGTCGATAAATTTTGAAATGATAAATGCCCTGCCTTTTTAATTTAACCTCTCATTTTGAAAAGATTCAGAAACTGCAGCGTATGTTAATTTTGTGCATGACTTAAAAGAAAATGAGACGACAACTTAAATAAAACGAACCTAAACGTTTAAGAATTATTTCATATACAATTTTAGCAAGAAAGCTCTTTGTGTTTGTGCATAATGTTTAAAATTAGTATTTTTGTGTCGCAAAATGAAACCAGGTAACTTGAACTAAGTTTTATAAACAAAATGAATTCAGTTTCCTTTTCTTAAATTAAATGGTAATAATTTCTTCCAGTTCCCAAACAATGCGAGAGCTTGATATTTTACACTCATGACAGCATATTTACAACTATGTAGTTAAAGGGGAAATATAGTGATTTTGAAACCACTCACATTTTTTTTTAAATACGAACAAAACTCTGGCAAATTACATATGAATATTTTATTGTTGCAGTTTAGTATATAAGGTATTCCTCCCACCTTCTTCGCATGCCTTCGTGGTGTAGTTATCAGCTCGCTCGACGCGTAACCGAGAGATCCGTGCTTCGATTCCCGGCGAAGGCGTTGCTCATTTTTCAATACTCCTGCTCCAAATTACCTAACGTCTCTACAGCTGGTGCCCGAACTAAAAAAAGGTGGTAGATAATGATTCTCCACCACCACGATTTGGCGATTAGGGCCCCTAATCCCCAGTCCCCTTTAAAATGGGGAGTATATAAGGTATTTCTCCCGCCTTCGTGTTGAAGTGGTCAGCACGCTCGTCTCGTAAAATCACTAATGTCCCTACAAGTAATCTTAGGATTCATTAATAAATAAAAACATAAATGTAATTTTGAGCAACTTTGGTTTATGAATATTCCTGCGAACAAAATAAAAAATCCTTTTATGAAACAAAAACTCTGATGTGTGTTAAAGCAAAATTAATTTTCAAATTATTGTTTGATGATAAATTGTGTATGAAAACTTGTATGGAAGCAATGAAAACTTTGTCTCAAAAGGTTTGATATACTTTTTCTATAGCGCTTATACATTAATTCACGGATATAACTCTTAATATGTTATTTTTCGGCGTGTCAGTAAACTTCAAAAATGAAGTTTACTGAATCTTAGTAAACTTCAAAAATGAAGTTTATTATATCTGACAGTTGACGTTAAACCCCCCCATCATGAGTGTACCGGAACACCGGCACGATCTCTAACCAACAAACTTGAAAAAATTCCAAAGCCTGAGAAGTAGCATTCAGGGTATTTTTAATGTAATTAGATTTTTTTAAAATATAAAGGCAATTTAATAGAGAGCAACTTTTCCTTAAAAATTATTTTTATATTTTTATTCAGATACACAGTTGCAAAAAAAATTGAAATAAATCAAAAATTCGATTCACATTTTTATGAAACTACTGCTCGTTTTTATTTTTTCTTCCAGTTTCAACAAAATAATAGCTTCTTTAAATTTTTAGTGTTTTCAAATATTCTATAGTAACAGGGAGTATTTTTATTGAAATATCTTTATGATCTGAAACACCCAATGTGTCAGCTTCTTAGATACTGTCGTATTATATTACTATTAATATTTTCACTTTTAACATAAAAAGCTTCAACAACATTGGTTGAGTAAGAAACGTTTCCCGGAAGAGTAAAACTAGATTATACGATTAACAAATAAAAGCATCGTTGACTAGATCAACACGTATTCAGATTCTTTAGAACATTACAGTTTTTCAATGTTAACAGTGTCTTTAACAACTTGCAATTTTTATCCATGTGGGTCATTGCATCTAAGTTGGAGACGCACGACGAATTCCTTTTTTATAATCAATTCTTGTGATTAAATCTTTGAGCAACATATTTCGATAGCTGATTTGAACTTTTCGAAACACACCTTTATCCGTATCTTACAAAACATTAGTAACAGATGCTAAATGGAACGAAAATTTAATTGACATTAGATTTGGAACATACCATTAATCTGTAATAAATGAACAAATCTGTTTCGTTTATTCTTGAAAAATACGTACCGAAACGCATTTACTTTTACAAAATTTTCAATGTTATCCATGTTTTCTAGTTACTTTAATATCGGAAGGCAGCAAAATTTAATTTTAAATGCATTTTAAAAAATGCGTTCCAAGGGAAACTGATATGTCTCCTTTTCCGTGAAGAAACGTAACTCTTTTGTATCCTGACGAAGAAGGACCCGTGTTAGGCTCCTTTGAAATGCAGAGACTAATTCTACAAAACTACTCAATCTTTTGTTGAACTTTGCTTTTTAAACTTTAATTTAAAACTGATATGATTCTCTGTTATATATCTTTTAAAATGATAAATTTGTATTATTGATATTCGTTATAACACAAATATGAATTAGAAAAATTTATTTTACACATGTTAAGAGGGCCTAGACATAAATATTTATTGAAATGGATAATGAAGAGTTTAATGATTGAGCAATTACCTGTACTTTTCCTGACAAACTGGAAAATTGTTATACTAATAGACGGTACGAAAACGTTTGGTGAAGTCCGATAAGACACTAAATAAATATCGCTCAAGTGAGTCAAGATAAATTAGATTATCATTTATTTGTTTGTTAGTTTAAATCAGTTAAGTTTAAGGCACAATTCTAACTTTTATTAAATCTGTTGATGATTCTCAAAAGTATAGATTATATATTATGCATAACGTCATTTCAAAATGTCAACAACAAATCACAAAGTATAAACAAGGAAATTTAAAACAACATGATATCGATGTACTGTTATTTTTTAAAGCTCTTTATATGCAAAGAAATTCGATTACTGTCGGAAACAGAGCTTTCTAAGGAAGATAAAAGTTTACAAAAACTTTTAATGAATTTTAAAGTTCAATTGCCTGATTTTAACTATTTCTAATACCAGTCACTAACTATTTCGAATTATAAAATATAACTTCTAAGGAATGGTTAATTTATTTTTCTATCTAGTTCTAAAATAGTTTTCTTCTTTGCTTATAACTCTTCTTTTAGTTAAAAAATAAACTACTGTGGAAGAAAAATAATATCTTATATTAAAATTAATTACATAAACTGTAAAATAATATTTTCCATTTTTGACGAAGCTAATATATGTATAAAAATAAATTAAAATACTAAAAGTGATACAGTAGATTATGAATAAGAATTTTAAACTTGCTTTATAAAAAGGGTAATTTCTTGAAAGCGGAATTTAATTATGATAAAAAATATGCATATCTTTAGCAAATTCTCTTTATGAAACTTAAAATTGAATTCCACACATTTCCTAACTCTTAATAAAAAATGTAACTCATTCTAATATTTTTCTCTGCGATTAAATATTCGTAGCACTAAAAAAGAAAATTTTTATCACAAGAGTCCGGAATAATAGGACTGTTCAGGAATACATAAAAAAATTGTTAAATACTTCATGTATTTTAAATTACAAAATTTTAAATTATAATAGAAATTTTATGAATGATCATAGTGTAAAAGAAAAATATAAAGGCAAGCAAAATATCTTTGGCGGGTTCCATGTTAATTGGCTGTATTGTGTTCAGTATTTTCAGGTTTTTTTAATTGAAAGAATATTTCATAAGAGTTTTGAGTTAACACTTACATTTCTTATAGTAACGCACAACTGAAGTAAACCTTTTCTCCAGCGACTGCTGACATATTTTGACCTAGGTGACTATCTTCAGTCTAGAACAATTAGAAAAGTCGTTTGTTACAGTATATCTTTTTATTCTTACACTTAAATAACTTTTCTTCTCTATTAGTCCAAAGGAGCAATTTTCTCTGAAGGACTATTTATTTCGTTTTGGCATTTTGCGTTGAAAACTATAAACGGAGAATCACTTTTCAACTTGTTGCCACCAAATATAAGAGCCCTGTACTATATTTAAACAAATTAAATAATGAAGAATCTGCATGAATGTATGTATGTTTCTCTCATTGTGATAAACCAACGGTAACTAGAGCCATCAGAATTTGAATAACATAATCTTCCGTAGAATATGGGCATGTGGAAGCCCTAATTTGAATTTGAAATTTGTTTTATTATCCATTTCATATTTTGTTACGCTTCCACGAATTTTTGATTAATAAATTCGACGATTTCAAAGTGAACTATGGCAACACTGTACCGAAAAAAAATTATCTCCAGCGCACGAGACGCTGTACCGGAAATTCTAAAGATGGACTAATTCTAAAATTATTTTGCGATGTAGCTGTTGAACTGAATTTTATGGTTTGAGGACGTAAAACATGATATTTAATAAATAAATGCAACACTCAGAAATCCCCCCTTTGGATGTAATTTAAAATCTGAAACCTTTCAGATTTTTCTAGTTTTTATTTCTTCTGTTTAGGCCGCGCATGGTTTTTGTTTGGTTAGGCTTCTTCTGTTGAAATGATTATTTTTATGTTTTATTTGCAGAACAATATCTGGAATCATTTAAAATATTTTTGAATATAAACAGGCACTTAAATTCTCCATCGAAACAGTAAAGCTTTGCTTTAAATTTTTTTGCACTTAATCGCTTGATGAAACGTAATGCAGTAAAGAACGACGTCTGAGAAGCTTCGTACTATTTCTACTTTTTTAGAAACGAATATGCAGCTAACGTGTGTATTTGATATCATAAAATTTTTATAATTGTTGTCCATCTAGTTTGAAAACACAACGATTTCAATTGATCTCTTCTTAATGTGAGGTCTATTTTTCAAGTAAGATATGTTTGTGAATTCTGTTTGAAATTGCGCGAGTGCGTAGGAATGAGTACAGTAACGAACACGGGGGTTACGTCATTAATCAAGTTCTGCAAAGTTAGCTTTGCATGGGTAAAATGCATTAGACATAATTCAGATTAGGAAAGTATGTATAATTTAAAGAAACTTAAGTATTGTTGTAATTCAAAGAAAAAAAATCAAATGTTAATTGAAAGCTTTTTTATTGATGTTGATAATTACGTGATATATTTATTTTTTTTAAAAAAGCTGGTTATTTTTGCTTGAGATGATGTCAAATGGAAATGTTTAAAATATTCGAGGTAAATAACGCGGAATTTTTCAATGCTTGTAATAAAATGTTTTCTGTTTTCTTCATGTCTCCACCTTAAATGACACAGTTCTTGTGCGTTTCTTAGCAATTTGTTTAATTTTCAGTAAATTAAAAGAGTTTAAGCTTTCACATAATCACTGCTTTCACTGTCGACTGGTGATATAAGATCTTCTAGCTTTTTTTAATCGTCGTTTCTGTATTAATTCTTTGACTTCCTCTTTCATATCTGAAAATCCATCTCCACCAATCCGTTTTACATTTTTTTGCCTTGGCTTCAATTTCGGTCACAAAACCATTTAAAATTATTGATAACTCCTAGCAAAAGACGAATCCGGCTAATGAATGAGTATCTTTAGCGCGCGAGACTGTGTGTGGCAATTCTAAAGATATGCTTATTTTAAAATTATTTCGCGATATTGCTGTTGAACTGAATTTTACGGTTTAAGTGCGAAGAACGTGATATTTAATAAATAAAGGTAACACACAAAACGTTAATAAAACGCCCCTGAAATAATGTAAAATCTGAAAGCTTTCATTTAGTCCAAAGGTGCTTTGTCCCTGAAGGACTCTTCTTTTCGTTTTGCGATTTTGCATCGGAAACATTAAATGTCGGTTCACTTTTCAAACTGTTGCCACCGAATATTGCAGCCCTGTATAATATTTAAAGAAATTAAATAATGAAGATTGTGCATAAATGAATGTATGTTTCTCGCATTGTGGTAAAACGACGGTACATAGAGCCATCGAATTTTGAATGACGTAATCCTGCTGCAAATATGGGCATCTCGAAGCCCAAATATGAAATTTTAAATTTGTTTTGTTATGGATTTCATATTTTGTAAACCTTTAACGAATTTTTGATTAACAGACTCAACGACTTCAAAGCGAGCAATGGCAAAGTTGTGCAGAAAAATATTTTTATCTCCAGCACATGAGTGTATAGGAAATTCTAAAGATATGCTCAGTGTAAAATTTTTTGCGATATTGTTCTTTAACTGAATGTTATGATTTAAGAGCGAGGAACATGATATTTAATAAGTAAAGGTAGCACACAGAATGTTAAAAAAACGGCCCTTTTGGACGTAATTTAAAATTTTAAACCTTTCAGTTTTTTTTAATTTGTTTCGTTTTAATTTCAAAATGGAACTAAGTTAAAAATTATCTCTTGCATTTCTCTAGCAGATACAAATTTATACAGCAAACCTTTTACCTCTTAATAATGAGTCTCGATAAATTAAAACTCTCGAGGTAAAGCTTTCACAATAAAATAAATCATCTGATTTCAAAGAAGTTTCATTTCATACGCTCAAAATCATCTCTACGATAGAAATTTTAAGATTTCAAATGTTGTTATTCTTAGAATTGAGAACAGTATTAAATTTTGAAACTAACGTTTACACGACAATGTTGTTAAATTATTATAGCAAATCCTGTAAAAAGTATTTCTTATCCTATGCAACGGGAAGAGCATTTTGACGCATTGCGAATTGTATTAGTCACACTCTTCCCATTCAAGATCTTACTTTTTACTGAAGATTGATCGCAAGAGCGTGAAAAAGATTCGGAAAAGTCCTAAAAGATGTTAAGTAATCGGATACAGCGTTCGTGGTTGAGTGACGTTCCATCTGCCTTCTTCCCAGTGAAAGACAAGAATGGAGACTTTCACATTCCTGACTGTATCACGTTCATTCCTTTAACGGTTACCGAAATGTCAGAAATCACATGTCTGAACTTTCACTTTATGGTAGTGTCTTATTACTTAAAAAGCTGTTAACTTACAATGGTAGTATCAGGATTGAATCATAATTACAAAGCTAATAAATTTATGCTACATAAAATTGTAAAAATTTACTTCAATAAAGCTATAAAATAAAAACTTCAATAAAGCTTCCTCAGCTATAAAAGTTGCATAGAAAATGCGAATCTTATGCTTTCAAAGTTCTTAAATTATTTTACATAATGTGACTGATGCATGAATTAAGGTAAATACTTTTTTAAAAAATCTTATGTGTACACCACATAACTTAATTGTACGGAATATTAAATTATAAGCATTTATACCTGCACTTCTTTTTAACTTATATTCTCGAATTATTCTAACTTAATTATTCGACCCTCGAGGTAATTTGAAAATGACATCAAAATTGCAAATTTTTAAATTAAATACCCCTGTTAATTATTGTCCAACAAGAGTCAAACTTCTTATAATTTTTTTTTTCATAACGAATACAAAATTTTCCCAAACATACATAACTATAGGAATTGAGAGACTGCATTAAAAGTTAGATGTCTGTTGCATCTAAATAATTTTCTGGATTTCTGGTAGCCGTGGAGTAATATAAATCGAAGGAAAATTGCTGTGATGATGTAGTTATAAGAGGGCATAGTTTTTTTCTTTGTTGTATGTCTTATCAAAACTTTATAAGAGCCCTTTAAATTTTTATAAATTATTCGCTAATTTCTAAATTGAAGAATTCCGTAGGCCATGGATACTTTTCGTTTCCGGTAAATTATTAAATTTCATTTCTCGAAAGGTCGCGAGATTTTAATAGTATACTTTTGCTGAAAACTGTATTCTTATTCGCGCTCTGCCATTTTAAATAAATTTTTATGAACGAGTTGGCAGTGAGATATGAACAACAGTAAAAAAATCTGATGTCTACACCACATGACTTCCTTGTAAGGAATAATAAATTATACGCATTTTTCTTGACACTCTGCCGCTAGATTCACTTAACAGTGTTACATCTCATTCATTTTACAACTGAGAATGCACAAAAAATTATATCATTTAAAAAATTATCTAATCGTTGCCTCACGTTCTATTCAAATACTATAATAAATCTAAAATGATGTATTAAAGAAATTAAAAAGAAAGAAATAAACAGTTTTTATAGACGATTCAGTATTTCTCATTCAATTAATTCCGTTCTCAATTCGAGACAAGGCAAAAGTACATAAAAACTCACAATATCTATATTACAAATTAGGAAGTAAATCTTAAACACTTATTTCCTCGAACAAATTACAGAATGGATTAAGCATAATTTAATTCGTATTAATAAAAGGCATTATCTTTGTTGTTGCGAAGCTTAGTTTCTCTAGATTGGCAACAAATCCACTATTCTGCTAAGTTTCAAATGTAAACAAATATAGCTGCCATGGGAAAAATGATTAAGCTTAGCTGCATTTAAACAACTTTTAAATTGTTGATGATTCTACAAATTTTGCACGCAGATTTACTAAAGGCTTTAAAAACCCTAACCGGAAGATAAGAACAACATAATTCAATAATTTTTAAAGTCAAAAGTGCACAATTTACCAACATATAAGAATAAAAAACTGAGCTCACTGAGCCGAGTAGCAGAGTTGATATATTTATATACCTTTGGTGCGGCCAATTGCAACCAAAAAGGGAGGTGCACATCTACATTTTATAGCAGTCCTGTATACAAAATTTCGACGTTCTGAAGCTACTCGTTTTTGAGTTATGCGAGGTACATACATACATGCGTACGTACGTACAAATAAACGCCACGAAAAAATCTCTTCAGAATCCATTTTAAATCAGTTTTATAACTTTTAAGGGGGAAAGGAGTTCTTTATTGTATCCTTACTTTCAGCTATCACGCCAAAACATCGTTAAACTGCATTCGATAGCGGTCAAAATGGATTTTCTCGTTGAAAGGTATATATAATGCCCGAAATTTTTCACCGTTACAATACTTCCTTTTTACTTCGTACAAGGAAGTAATTAATAGAAAACTAGTTATTTGAAATTGGAATATTAACACACTTGCACAGGAAATTTTATTGTTTCTTCTTAAAACATGTTAAGTAGATATGTTATTAATATTACACTAGTTTTGCAAAGACTTTAAACACTGTAATTACTATTAGCATCACATATGTTTGTAAAATAAAAAGACTACATCATTGTTTATACAATCATAAGACTGCATCATTACCTAGAAGAAGGGAAAACGCAGCACTTAAAATTCTCTCGAAGACATTACAGGACTACCCAGCATTTGAAATATGAAAGAACATAAACAGAAGCTAACGTAAAGAAAGGAATATTTACTTCAAAGGCTTCTCATCTTTTTTGAAAGGTTCAAACTGCGTAGACTGAAATACATAATAAATGTTTCGAACGCTGTGCTTGTGACATTAATACTCACTTTCAAAACGGCTCTTTATTTCCTCACTTCGGTTGCATATCCGGCGTTCCTTTGAAACTGCGGCAGTAAAATGCTGAAATCTTTTCGTATTTCTGCATTTGAAAAAAAAATACATATACTGTGTGTCTTGCCGCAGGCTTAAAGAGTGGAAAATGGTTTCTTTCTTGGGCAAAAAAAGTTCCCGAAAAACGTAACGAGAACTAGAGTGTAAGAAAGTTATTTTCAGTCTCAAAGATTTTCATGTTGTGACCAGTGATTTGTTTATTTTAAGAGAAAAAAAATGTAAGTTACATCAGTGTACGAACAAATCTCTTAAAATTTAACATGATGAACTACTCAGTATGTGTTAGTTTTCTAACACTGAAAGACTGCATTTAAAGAATTTAAAATAGCTATAAATATTATAGAATTGATCTGAAAATTATTGGGTAGCGTATCTAGAATATTTACAGTGGAGAGGAATAAACAACTTCTTGAAGAGCCTATTACTAAATGGAAATACATTGAGATTCTTGATGAAACACGGATTTATCTAAATGATAGCAAGAAAAAAAATTGCCTAATTATTTTCGAACATGAATAGAAAAAATCTGATGTATACAGCACATGACTTCCTCGTACTAAATATTAAATTATATGCATTTTTTCTTGCATTTCATTTAAATTTATTGGCTTGAATTAAATCTACTTCGCCGGTAGCGCATAAATCACACTAGAATAAATGCACTCTTTAAAATTCGAAATATTCGTTTACCATAGCGACACTTTGGCGCTAGGTTCACTTAATAGAGCTACATCTCATTCATTTTATAACTCAAAATGCACAAAAATTATGTATATTATCTCAAGAATTAGTTAATCGTTGCCACATGTTCTATTTAAATACTATAATAAATGCTTAAAAGAAATTAAACAAACAACAAAAACAAAACAAAAAAAGAAACAGTTTTTCACAGACGATTCAGTATTTCTCATTCAACTAATTCAGATCTCACTTCGCGACACGGCAAAAATACATAAAAACTCAATATATCTATATTAAAAATTACGAAGCAAACTTAAATTTCCTCGAATAAATTCAGAATGTATTAAGTAATGCACTGAATTCTCAATAATAAATAAAGCGTTATCTTCGTTGCTGCGAAGCTTAGATTCCCTAGGTTGGCAACAAATGCACTATTCTGCTAAGTTTCAAATGTAAACAAATATGGCGGCTATATAAAAATAATTAGGCTTAGCCTCACTTAAACAACTTTTAAATTGTTGATAATTTTACAAATAATGTATGCAGATTTACTAAAGGTATAAAATAATCGGAAGATAAGAAAAATAAAATTCAATCATTTTTAAAGCAAAAAATGCAATTTGCAAACATATAAGAATAAAGAAAACGAGATCACTGAGCCGAGTAATAGAGTGAATATCACATGAGTATATCAGAATACTAAATGTTCTTGAATAGGCACAACTACAGTGTCAATTGATCATAGCCACGAAGGCCAACTAGAAAATAAAAATGGAATTAAAACCGCCTCGACTGCAAGTTTCTCTATCTTATATAGGTATTACGCATCGACGTTGCTCCGTCTTTTCCTTGCTTTTATTATTAGTCAGACAGGATGGTTTCCAGTAGCCTGAGACCTCAATGGAAAACTTATTCAGCTCTTCAAATCATCGTTTTGTGATAAATTCAGAGGCAATGTGAAAGAATTGACCATCAAATTTGTTTTTTCAGTGTTTAAAAAATAACCTGTCATCCTTCTGCTGTGGTACTTTGCTACTGCTTCAAAAAATAATTACAGAATAAAAGTTATCTCCCGATAAATCCTGAAGTCAAATGTCTAGTAAAAAGAAATATTGAATCTGCTTCGGCCATCTCTACAATATATAGCAGAAAAAAAGTGCTTTAAATCATCAATGATTACAGCTTAGGAGATTCAGCAGTGCAGTTGGTTGAAGGTCATCGATTTGTGTTTGATGTGGTTCAAGTATATGTGACAAAATTATTTGCTGTTCGGATTTTTCTAATAGAACTTCATCAATCGACAGCTCAAAAATTGTTATCTTCGTATGAATTTAACTCAAAAATGAGACAAAATTATTTATTATGCTGCGGATTTTATGCTTTTCAATTCTGCTTGAAATTTCAGGAATTTGATTGCGCTGTTTTGCAAAAATGTGAAATTCTTGTTCAGTAATGTTGCTAATTTTTCATAGGAATGTGTCAGCAAATTAAGTAACGAATTTTAAGCTATTCAAACTATTTTAGGGAAGGATATTAAGGTAAATAATTATATTTTTGAATTTATTTTGAAAAGTTTGAATTGTTGATAAGAATTTTTAAGTGAATGAAATAATAATGAAACATTAGTATAAAATATAAAAAACAAATAATGCTTTTAACTAGTATTATAGGAATTACAAGTAGTATGGAATTATGTTAACTAATTTTAAGATTTATCGATCATAATACGTTCAGATAAACTTTGAAGGCTTCCACTTTTATTTTTTCCGTATATAATAGTTTTTGTTTTTTTAATGCAAGGGAGTGTGGTTAATTTTTTATATAAATGGAATGTTATAGTGCAGTTAAAAAAGGCCAGTTGTCTTTAAAACAAGGAACAGAGGCCTTTATAAATAGCTGCCGCGAGTGTCCCATAACCATTGATGAAAATTCGTACACTAATTCGTTATTGTGGATTTGCCCATAAGATGGAAATAAATGTTCGCATTAATAAGAGAAAGCTGTAGGGTCTTCCGGTTTGTACAAATTAAGTCAATTAGAAATTTCGATAATAATAATATATTATTTCAAATAATGTTTCAAATGAAAATTAAATTACATTATAATGTTTTGAAATTTTTCGGAATTTTGTAATGTTAATGGATGTGTTTGAGATTTTTATATTTAAAAAGTTTTAAAGGCCTTCCCTAAACAGATATAATTATTAAATTTATTTTCTTATTTTATGTGCACAAAATTATATGGTCCATAATATTATTGTAGGGCAGTGTAGAATTTAATGTCTTTAATTTTTGTATATTTGTTTCTCATTTCATCTAATTTAAAGATTTTTATGGCCATAAATTATAAATGCAAACTTTGATAGTTATACAATAGTAGAGGTCAAAATGCATTGAGGAACGAAGGTTTCTATGCGTAATTATATTTAAGCAACTCACAGCCATCAGCAAGTTGTCACGCTGATTTGCACTGCAGAGGATTTGCCCTTTTTAAAAGGATTTTAAGGATTTTAAGCCCTTTTTAAGGATTTGCCCTTTTTTAAAGTTTATTCTATTGTGCTGAATTTTGTTACTTACCAGGTGTTAAGTTCTAAATCCCATTTTACGTTGCTGTACAAATAAGAAAAGATGGATTATTTTAGAAGTGCTAAATAATTAAAATTTCATGAATCTGTAAAAGAAAATTTTGGTTTTATATTGGCAACATCAATATTTATGAAAGACTTTCAAGCTAAGGACTGCACAATATTATGATTATGATATTCAAGCAAAGATTTTACAGAACTGTGAACTTTCCAGTATTTCTTGAGAAAATCAGGACATTCCTTCGGTGATTTTACAGAAAAATGAACTTGCAAACTTTCAATTTGCATTTATCGTTAAAAATGATGTTTAGAAGATTCTTAAAAAATTATTTAGATCAAGATTCTATAATTTTGTTTTCCACTATTGTGTTTTCCTTTCTTTTGCTACTGCTATAATGCTTTTTTATAAAAAAGCTTTGCTGTCACCAAGCCTTTTTTTTTCTTTGAAAGGGGTATATGTAAGATAAAAAATATGTGAATCAAAATTATAATTTAAACTAACCCCTAATTCCCTTTAATTCTCTCTCTCTCTCTCTCTGTTTTAAAAATCGTAATTCTCTGGATTACGTCATTTCCAGATCATTCCCTTTTGCACGGCCTGCGCAGCGCTGATAACATAATAATTGGGAACTAAAACTTTTAACTCAAACCAAAACTTTTCTCTTCCTGTGCTTCCATACTGTCTAACTAGGCACTTCAGCTTCTCTCTGTTCGCTGTTTGGTTGCTATTTCGATGTGCGCACTTTCTATGGCAATGCTTTCCAAAATATAAATGTTCTTGAATAGGCACGACTAGTTTGCCAAGTGATTGTGGCCACGAACGTCAAATGCAAAATAAAAATGGAATTAAAACCGCCTCGACTGCAAGTTTCTTTCTCTTATGTAGCTATTATGCATCGACGCTGCTCCGTCTTTTCCTTGCATTTATTATATATATAT
>KK112838.1:314125-341998 GCA_000611955.2 Stegodyphus mimosarum
AACCAAAATAGGAGGTGCACATCTACATGTTATAGCAGTCCTATATACAAAATTTTAACGTTATGAGGCTACGCGTTGTTAAGTTATGCGAGATACATACATACATACATACATACATACGTACGCACAGTCGCCACGAAAAATTCTCTTCAGAATTCATTTTAAATCTGTTTTACAATTTTTGGGGGAAAAAGAGTCCTTTTTTCTGTCCTTACATACAGATGTCGCACAAAAACATCGTTAAATTGCATTTGATAGCGGTCAAAATGGATATTTTCATTGAAGCATGGTATCCGAAATTTTTTGCGATTACAATACTTCCTTTTTACTTCTTACAAGGAAGTAAAGAATGTAAAAATCTGATTTAGTCAAAGTAAAGAAATTTTCAGTAAAGGGTTTATGATTGTCACAGGATTCTCGTCCAATGGGAAATTAAATATAAGAAGAGGGAAAAAAATGTTAATAGCAACTCAACATAATATCAAGAGAAAGTTTTACGTCCGATATTTAGAGAAAAGTTACTTTATCCTAATGACTTTCAAAGAGTAAACCTTCATCTAAACAAAGTAAGAAGTTATACTTTGGTAAGTACCACTGCATTTCTTGAAAATTAAACGCTGATATAGGTATTTCATGTATACATTTTCAACGTATTCTTGCAAGATCTCCTGACGTTTCACCTGTAACCTATTGTGTCTCTGTTTACTTGAAAACCTCTTTCTAAGCGCAAACCCAGCACGATTGCTGGACTCTCGAAAATACTGGAAGATGATCGGAAATCAGTGCCCTTGAAAATAGTGCAAATAGGTATTTGAAACTTTTAAGCTCTGAAAATACGTCTGTCGTATTACCTTTATGCGATGATTATCTGAGGCTTTATTTTTTACTATGATATTTTACATAGCTGTGTTTTAAATTGGCGATGTTTTTGAGCAGCTTTATTTTCTCACACAATATTTTGTATTACAATGTTTTTCTCTTGTATTATCCTCTCCGCAGCGTTTTCATCCGCAATGTTTTCGACGGAGCCCGACTTAAAGCATGTATCGATCTCAGACTAAAATTTACCGGTATGTATGCAAGCACAGAACATCTGTAAAGAATTGCCAGCCGATCTATATCATTAATGTGAGCCTCAACAATTATTTAATTTCTGGTTAATAAGTAAAGATTATTCGAACTCTAATTTTGCTGAATTAACTAAAAACGAATGCAAATTTTCGTCCTTTAACTTAATTACTTAATATCAATATAAAATTAATGAACTCATACACTAATAGTAACATATGCCAAAAAAAACTGCTTTCGAAAGTGTTGGTTTGGTTTGGTTGGTTTATTTAATTACGGCAAAGCACTTGAGAATTATCTGCCTAATGTAAGGGATACATTCGTGGAGGGCTTTCTAAAGGAAATTGGCTCATATGCAGTTTACACATGGAGAAAACCATGAAAGCGCTCATGCAGCCAGCCCGTTCGCCGGGGTTAGAACACCCATCCGAACTACCAGTGTTCAGCGAATTTCACCCTTCAGCCGATGGGGGGGGCCTTGCTTTCGAAAGGCAAAAAAGTAAGACTGTTCGTAAAACATTTAGTTTAAAAGAATGATTCCGACTTGGAAACGTCTGAGGAACGCTGAATTGATACATTATTAGAAGATATGTTGTTACGCTTATCTGAAATTAGATCAATAATTTTGAAAACTTCTATGTAGCAATGTATAAATGCTGAAAGATATACATACATTTCGCACTGAATACTCTATAATTATAAATTATATGAAGAAAAACTCGTTTATATGCGTTAAATATGCTGAAGCGAAAATTAATATTCTTTAATAAAATCTTCTGCAACGCTTATTTAAGAAAAAGGTGAGCGTTCCTGTAAAACTACTGTGAGATTGTTGACAGAGTACAAGTTTGTAGTGAAGATTAAAATACTGCGCTCTAACTCATGAAAAATCTTTCTCCAATGTTGTAGAAAAAATACATAACAAGTTAGCAAAATTTCGACAACAAGCTACGTCAAAATAACAGAAAATTACTACATGTCTAAGCTTCAATTAAAACGCAAGTTCTCAAAATAAAGGTTCATATCCGGAAAGTTTACTTTGTTACTTTTCGTTAATCGAATACCATAAGCTCGCGAACGGAAATTTAATTATAAAGAGTGAAAGCTGCAGACACTAGATCTGTCGTTTTCTCAGAAGGGATCTGGTAACTTCTGCTTTCTAATTATGTTCCGCTTGCATTTTCATCGATGCACTTTGATTTTAGTCACAGTGATAATCACAGAAGTCACTCATTCTGGGTTTAGAATGATACATGAGAAAGTGCTATCAGATCTTGTAGGAGTCAAGTCACTAAACAGATTAAGTGCTTTGGCATTTTCGGCTATGAAGGAAGAGTCAGATTTCTCGTGTAAAATTAAAATTTTGCTATTTATTTCAGTTTCTCTTGATAGTGTGAAAGCAAATGTACATCATTTTGAGTTGTACTTTCTCAACAGTATTTTGCTGAAGGATTTGAACAAAGCTGGATAATGTTAATCGACATAATATATGGAATGGATTACTATAATAGAAGTTCTCTGTTTTTTCCTTGAAGCTAAAATGCATTTCAGCTCTTGTTTAAAAACCATCAGGTATCTAATTCTTTTTCAGCATCAGCATTTTTTTTCTCACAAATACTACTCAAGCAATTTTTCACTCGAGAGAAGGATAGGCCTTAAAGTCACAAACAAAAATTTTTCTCGAATTTTTCATGCTTAGATGTCTAAACAAATACTTGAAGAATTTAGAAACAAGTTAGAATATTTAAACTTTTAATTTTTAATATACATAGTTTTAATATTATAATATTATAGCCTACATTTAATTTTTAAAATCCTTTACTGAGCATTACGTGTGAGAGGTTTTCATAAGCAAAATTATGAATTAGTTTTCATAGACAAATTTATGAAAATTCTTTAATGAAATGTGTTGCTTTTATAACTTCAGTGTTCAAAAGTGCTAAAACGTGTAGTGTCATTAGGTTATACCGATGCAGGAACGTGACAAGTATGCAGTGCTCTTGCCCGGATTTAAACTCCGCACCTCCCGAATAAGGGTCCAGCATACTTCCTGTTACGCCACGAAGGCAAGCGAAAAAGAGGGAGAAAATACGGTACGTACTCCACCCTTTTAAAGGGCGAGTGGAGATTATGGGATCTAGTCGCCAAATGCTGGTAGTGAAGAATTATCATCTACCACCTTTTCGTTTGGGTGCCAGATGTAGAGTTATTTTTCGATATCAGGAAACTGAAAAAATCCGCGGTGCCCTCGCCGGGATTCGAACTCGGGGCCTCCCGAATACTCTTCGAGCTTGATTCCAGTTACACTACAAAGACCTGCAGAAAGGAGGGAGAAATACCTTATAAACGTAATAACTCTAACAATTTATAAATTTAGAAGCATTTCTTATATATATACTCGTTGTTTTATGCAACGGAGAAATTTTGTACCGTTATCGCAATTATATATTCATTAGATTTTAATATACTTTCTGATAATTATCTGCGAGCGCATAAAACGAATATAAATCAAGAATGAAGCCTTAAATTCGAGGGCAAAAGAAGAGCTGATGCAAAAAGATAGCAGAATCTGGTGGGGGAATTTAGGAGCGGCAAACATGGGGGGTAACGAGTACCAAAATTTAGGAATGGCACAATCTCACTGGGCTGAAAATAGCCCTGCTTAGCTTTGTCTCAGAGAACAGGCATACTTAATATAGAATTCCACACATTTCTTACAAAGTAGAAAAATACTTATAATATATAAGGGCAAAAAACTACATCTTTATTTCACTTAATCTAAATTAATATCATTTTAGCTTCGTTAAGAATTTGTGATTAACATAAGTATGAATAATATAAACAATAATATAAAAATGATTTCAAACTTTCCTTTCTGAGAAACTAAAATTAAAGAATTCTAAAATCTCCGGAGTTTTTCCGAAGTATGTTTTATATCATTCATTTGTTTCCTAGTATTAGACAGAAATTTCCATATTAGAAATTTCATGACATTAAAAATTTTCATATGGCATATTAGAAATTTTATAAATGGCTATTTCATAAATGTTGCTTAATGCGAAAGAAAAAAATTGTGCACAAAATATTGTATAAAATTGAAAAGTATTCATCAAACAAATGTCTTATTCAGTGGAAGTGTACAAATTATTCTCAATATTAAAAATACTCTGATGCGGTATAAAATTTGAATGATGAATTTTATGCAAAACTTATGCGAAATTATTATTCTTACAGAATTTTAAAAAAATCAGGCAATTTCCAGCAGAAAAGCATAATATATAGTGTTAAAACGTCCTTATGCAAATGGGAAAATGAAAAGGATATTATTTAGAAATATCTATATTGCTGATAAATAAATAACTCAGTTTACGATAGGCAATGATAATTATGGCAAGTTTAATGATAACTTAAAAATGTTATGCTGCATAAAATGGCTATCTAGCACAAATATAGAAGTTTGTGAGGCCGTGTGCATATAAAAACGAAAAGACAGCAATCTGGTAGCGTAGCATAACATAACACACAAAAATAATTGAAATGAGTAAGTTGTAATTTTTTCTGATTAAAGTTTAATTTTTATGTTAAATCTCTCCTGTATTTCTCTTTCTTTCGTTAATCTCCCCAGAAATGTTAAATAAGTGAATTTTAAATAGAGAGCATGGGTGTAATTGAGACAGAGGGCTCTGGCCGTATTCCATGCTGGTTTATGTGAGTATCTTCTAGACAGACTTTTCTAGTGTTTATTTAAGCCTGAGGAAAATTAGGACCATTTTATTAAGAAAGTCCTTCAAAAAGGCATCCTTTTTCTTAGGTAGATAACCCTTCCACTCTTTGTTTTTAATAAAATGAGCAATAATATATAAAGAACATAAAATATTTATTGGGCTTTAAAACGGGAGAGGAAAAGGGAAAAAAATGAAAACTGCCGATTTATTCTACCTAATGTCATACGATTATTGATTAATGTTCTACACCAAATTAGAGTGTCATCATCCACTTGCTGTCATGCAGTAAGTAGTTTGTCCAAGACTCAGCGGGTGAATTTGCTGGCTGCAGTTTAGTAGTTTTCATGCATAACATGAATATAAGCTAGTTTCCTTTAAATATCCTCCACGAAAGCAGTCCTCACTTTACGTAGATATTTCTTGAGTGTTCTGCTAAAATTTAAATACTTTTAATGAGTCATTTTCATCTGCTTTAAAATGAAAGTAAAATGTTAGTAAAATTTAGACTTTGTCTTG
Source organism: Stegodyphus mimosarum (assembly GCA_000611955.2). Classification (NCBI taxonomy): domain Eukaryota; kingdom Metazoa; phylum Arthropoda; class Arachnida; order Araneae; family Eresidae; genus Stegodyphus; species Stegodyphus mimosarum. The sequence continues at coordinate 319,435 of KK112838.1, forward strand.
CATATTAAAAAAACTTAATTTTTAATTTTATCTTTAAAATAATAAAGCTTAATATGTTTTCATAATATTCAAATATAAATATAATAACAACATGCTTCAGGTTCCACCATATTTCAGATATTTCGTTGTGACAGCACAAAAACTTACAGGAAGTGTTAAACAACACAGTAACTACAAGAATAAACGAAAACAGAATTTTCTTATCTTGGGCGAAAAATGCAAAGCACAGTAATTTAATCAACGATCGATATGCATGCACACAGCTGAATCCGTTGATTAGATAAAGCTGTTTCAGGCACTAGTCAAAATCTTTTCAGAAAACAATGTGAATTAAGTTATTGTTTTATCACTTGGGATTTTATTCGGTGACCGTTTTTAAAAAAAGGTCTTTTAATGTAACAGAAAGCTAAACATTAATAAAGTTACTCATTACATTAATTTGCTAAGCAGAATTAACAAATATTTTATTAAATATTTGCAAGAAAATAAAAATCTATTAGATTATTGTATCCCAAATTCTTCATGAGCCTTTAACAGTCTTCGGCCCATATGAGTAAGGAAACGTAAGAAATATTAAAATAATTTTTAAGTATAAATTTTACTAACACGCTGTTTTAATTTATTTCTGCGTAATTCAGAATGCTTTCGCACAACTTCAGTAATAATAAAATTATTTGTTACCGATTTCTGGCAGGAGGTTTTACTGTGCGAAGTGAACTGAAAAATTCTTTTGTCATCCATGCACTAAATTGGTTAAACCATCTCAATTTATCAAAACCAAATGAGTGCTTTGTAATTAAATGATAAATTAATTTTATTTCTTTTCAGAAACATTTTCTGAGCCAAAGCTGTTGAAATAATTCATTGTTGTTGAATAAGATGATTTTTACCTCTTGCCATCTGTAGATCACGACTGCAAATTAAAAAAGGAATCCCATAAAATAGGTTAGCAGACTATGTCGATTTTGATGATTTCTTTTGATAAAAATCTACAATTTTTATATATTTATATATGCTTTATACACTTAAAATTCTAAATATTATGTTTTTACTTATATTACTAAAATTCTTTTCGAAAAAGGAAATTGACAAAATTATTCGCAGAAATGTTTCACTATTTATTATCAGCACCACTTCCTTTGATTAAAACAAAATGGAGAAAGCCTCCAATTTCAGAAGCTACATTGTTGAAAATTCTCACATTTCTTCAAATGTAATTAGAAACTGACTATCATACATTTTTGACTTTCTAATTTAAAAACCATATTTTAAAATTATATTTTAAAAATGAACATTCATAGCTGTGATTGTGTAATTTGTATAGTTCTACTCGAGTAATTGCGCATATATTGAAGAAACGGTTCTGATTAATTCGTTAATGAAAGTATTTCTTTTGAGTACTTTTTTCTCTGAGTACCCATATAGTATTTAATTTCTGCATATTTCTGTTACATTATGTCACGTGACCAAAACTATTCTAAGCCGAAGGCCTACCGTTTTTGATTCATTTCTAATGTTAGATTCGTTAAGTTAATTATCATTTGTTTAAAAGATAATCACGTCTGAGAATATTTAAACACATTTCCTATATCTATATATATAAAAAAGAAAGTCTGTTTGTTTGTCCTCTAATAACTCAGTCACTACTATAGCTACAGTCACCAAACTTTCTACAATTCTTCTCTGGGTCCTGAAAAAGGTCGACGTCCACGTAAAACATAGTTAAAATCAGAGATATTAATCAAAGACTCGGATAAACATTTATTTTCGCCTTCAGTTTTCCGAGTGGCAACAGTCTCGCAAGCTAGAGATGAAAATCTGCTTTATTTCGAAATTTGTTGCCACTGCCCGCTTTCAAATCCTAGAGTTTGTTACTAAAACATTTCGAAGTTTTACGAGGAAATAAAAATAGTATTGCCGAACATTAAGTACATTATTACCGATTCTAAAAATTCGTGAGAAGCCATGCTGACTATTCCCATCTTCGTACGACTTTAATCAGTCGAAATATTAATTAAAAACTCTGAAAGCGCTAATTTTCGAACTCATTTTTCCGAGTAGCAACAGTCTCGAGCGTTGGCGATAAAAATGCTTGATTTCGAAAAGTGTTGTTACTGTTCGCTTTCAAACTGTAGAATTTGTTAATCAAAAATGTGTAAAACAAAAATTTGTCAGTTTTACAAAATCTATACGTATAAAGAAGAATGTTTGTTTGTGTGTTTGTTCGCGTTATTGATTTCTGATCAATTATGATAAATTTTTTGCCACATTTAATCGATTAAAATTTAATATAGGTGAAATATTGGATGGAACTTAAGCTTTTACGACCATTTGATTAGAAAAACGTAAATCATCAAAAATGATCATCTTTGTTTCTGATATAATGAGAGAGAAATAGATTATTTTTCTATCGAAATTTCTCTGTGGGTTCTATATAGCATCATACCGGAAAATGTATGGCTATGAATCGTATTCTTTGCATGAGAAGGATTACAGCGTTATCTTTCTTTCTGTTGTTAGATACATTACTCTCAATCTATCCTAACTGGCATCAGGTACTTCCTCAAGTATACTAATAATAAATGTGTCAACGTTTGGGCAAAATCGTTCTGACTAATGTTTACATAACTGATTATTTGCTCTTATTATTCCTCTGTAAGACGTAAGTTGCATCAAAACAATTCTGGTGTATTTATTATGATTTGCTTGAACTGAATACTAATCAGGAATATCTATAATTCAGATAATTTTGTATTAGCTTATTTTGAAAACAATACTACATTTATATGCCGTTCTATACCATGGAGTAGGTTAGAATGCGATTGAAAAATTTAATGTTCTAAACTCAAAACGTTTTGCAAAAATTTGTCTAACAAGAATGCATCCCCAAACCCCAATAATATTTAAGCTGCTTATAGCAGATATTGCGTTGTTTATATTAATAATGAACAAGTTAAGTGAGATGATAATATTTAATAAAACAGTGTGCTAATTTTTATAATAGTCAACAGATGATTTTTGTAAGACATTATTTCATTTGGATTGCTCAATATCTGGGACATTATAATGTATAGTTTCCTATTTGATGAATGTGATACCTGATTGGATAACAACTTCACGACGCACTAGACACATAATATATGGAGCGATGTATACCCTAGAGTTTATACGTAATTCATCATATCCAAATAGATATAGTTGCCTGGATAGCTCAATCAATCTCATATAGGCAAATTACTACATAGTTACAAAATCTGTAACTTTACTGAATCTAAAGCAATTTTTATTTCATATGCGTAATAGGATGCCAGCTGTTTTAATAGTTTATTATGTATTTTAATAAATTTTTTAACATTTGATACCATTTTTAATGAAAAATTCTGTGTTAAATGTCAATAATAACTGAAAATTAACACGCTTTCTTTCTTCCTCCACTCAGGAGAAAATGCAGAGCTTACTTAACAAACGAGATCAGAATAGACACACTTAGCAAAAGCTTTTGTCCTAAATGTTAGAATCCTGCTGTGTTTATTTGTAACTTCATTAATTAAGAAGAGCCAGGAGTTTTGCTTAACATATGAAACTCCTTCTGCTTTCTTTGACTTAAATCTAACAAAACACATAACTAACAAAATCTCTCATTCAGAATGTATGTACGTATTGTATTTATTGTACTGACTTTATTTATTGCTTGTATATTATTCTGTTACTTATACTTTTTAACAAAGTCTGTTCTATTGAACACGAAGTTATTTCATAACATCTAATCCATCTAATCTTCATGAAATCTAATCAAAAAATTCTAATCCTTATCTAACCAACGATGTGCAATTGGATTTACCTGGATAAAAACTGCGGTCCCAGAACTTTGAGATTTTGGTGCATGTACTATAGTCTGTTTCATTTTTGTCTTTAATTTTAAGGTTATGTCAGACTTTTCCATTTACGATCGTAACGCATGCTGTCATCACCGCGCAGTACTTATTTTGTCCACACCCTTCGAGACAACACATCAAGTCAGTCTTCATTCACGCGCTTTTCATAAAGCGAAACTCGCTAAACGGAAATGAAGTGGAGACAAAAAAAAAATCAGGCGATTCCAAAACGTCTACTGTATTTGTGGCTCTCATGGCTACAATCCATTATGGTTGGCTGAATATCACCTTGTATTTCCTATTTTAAAGTAACAGGCTATAATTATGGAATTACACAATCGAATTAGATTCTTTATGAAGGCTAAGGAATGAAAAACGACTGGCCTAATCCAAGCACCATAGTTTACCTGAATAAATCGTGGGCTTTTACTTATTTAATTCCAATGTTCTATCTCAGAATTCCACGAACACTAACAAGTGAATAATCGATTAAGTGTGTAAATAAACACGTAAGACTTAAGAAGGCTGAACTACCCTTTATTTCTCAGAATAAATACAATCAACTCCTACTTGGAGTATACACAAAGCCTCCCCTTGGGCTTGAACTTAAATAATTATGAAACTAAACTAAATCAAGTTTAACTAAAGCTATATGAAAGGTATAGCCGAAGTTATCAAAATTCTAAGTAGTTGGCCCCTAAATATTAATTAAATCGGCGAAGTCAAGCAAGGGCCTAAAGTATGGCCGAGCGTGGTAGCTCAGAGAGAACGTAGCCAAAAGGCAAATGCGCGCTAGTCAGGAAAATCAGACTCTCTCTCTCGAAGTTGGCGAAACATCGACTTAAAATAGTAATCTTACTCATTTGCTTTAATTGCGTTTCTGAAATAGCATTCTGGTAGGAAATTCTAAGCTGAAATTAGAATGAATAGGAAAGAGGCATAACTTAAAATAACTGTTAATAAACTTAGGATAAACCTTACAAAATTAATCAAGGTATTGTTGTAACTTTAATTAATTCAGTATCTAAATAAATGATGATATTCTATTGCCTTATACTGTATTTTAAAGAAAATTAAAAATTTAGCATTGGCAACAACCCTGGTGAGCAAGAGTATTTGACACGTGGAAACAAATAAGCAACTGATTTCATTACATAAAATTAAATTATTTATTTTTTAATTGCATATATTAAAACAGGTACGAAAGTAAACCTCACGGGAGATACATTTAAAAACTCTGATGTGTACATCACATAACCTCCTTGTACGGAATATTAAATTATACGCATTTTGCATTTCATTTAAACTCATTGGATTGAATTAAATATACTTCACCGATAGCACATAAACCATAATAGAATAAATGCACTCTTTAAAATGCACTATAATTGTTAACTACAGCGACACTCTGGCGCTAGCTTCACTTAACAGCGTTACATCTCATTCATTTTATAACTCTTCAGAATGCACAAAAATTATGTGTATCAGCTGAAGAATTACCTAATCGTTGCCACACGTTCCATTCAAATACTATAATATGTCTAAAACGATGTATAAAGGAAATTAAAAAAAAAGAAAGAATTTTTTCCCAGACGATCCAGTATTTCTCATTCAATTAATTCAGTTCTCACTTCGCGACAAGGCAAAAATACATAAAAACTCAAAATATCTATATTAAAAATTACGAAGCAAATCCTAAACACTTATTTCCTCAAATAAATTCCAGAATGGATTATACATGATTTAATTCGCAATAATAAAAGAAGGCGTTATCTTTGTTGTTGCGAAACGTAGTTTCTCTAGATTGGCAACAAATCCAATATTCTCCTAAGTTTCAAATGTAAACAAATGTGTCCGCCATGAGAAAAATGACTAGGCTTAGCCATACTTAAACAACTTTTAAATTGTTGATAATTCTACAAACCTTGCATGCAAATGTACTAAAGGCATAAAAACCTTAACCGGAAGATAAGAGCAACATAATTCAATAATTTTTAAGCAAAAATGCACAATTTACCAACATCTAAAAAAACTGAGCTCATTGAGCAGAGTAACAGAGTGAATATATATATATATATATATATATATATATATATAAATTTATGTGCTGTTGGTACGGCCGATTGCAACCAAAATAGAAGGTGCACATCTGTACATTATAGCAGTCCTATATACAAAATTTCAACGTTCTGAGGCTACTGTTCTTGAGTTATGCGAGATACATACATACGTACGTACGTACGTACGCACAGACTCCACAGAAAAATCTCTTCAGAATCCATTTTAAATCAGTTTTATAATCTTTTGGGGGGAAAAAGTGTCCTTTATTCTGTTCTTACGTTCGAATGTCACTCAAAATCATCGTTAAATTGCATTCGATAGCGGTCAAAATAGATATTTTCGTTGAAGTATGATATCCGAAATTTTTCGCGATTTCAATACTTCCTTTTTATTTCGTACAAGGAAGTAAAAAACTATTATTTGCAAAGCTATTATTTCCATGAAAATTATTATTTACTGACACATGACGTGCTATTATTTTCAACAATTATATCCTCTAATTCTCCTTAAATTTCGGTGACTTACTGTTAGTTGTTTACAATAATACAGCATCTTAAACATCAATCTAATGCCTTAATGATAACAGTTTGCACTGAACGACGATAATTTAGAGTTCTTAATAAGTGAAAGGGATTTAGATGAATGCAATATATTTTCAAAATTTTGGAAGCCGCTTGTGTGCCGACTGTATTGACTAGGTAATGAAACTGTCTTCTCCAGGTATAAAGCTGTTAGCGCCGACCGTCAGATCTTCGGACGGGATACCTGGCCGATCTAGCCCTGAAGAAAGCCTCATTCAACTGGCATTTTTTTAAAACGGCAGTTACAACGAGCCCGAAGTTCACAGGCCTACAACAAGGACCAAGAGGAACCATCGCTCGGCTTGGACGGATTCGAGGGTGTTTAGAATTCTCTCTAGCAATATCAGGGCGAAGAAAAGCCTCCTCAGAAATCTGAACGTTAGAAGACACCGGCTGAAGCCATGGCAGACTGCAGGGAATCAGTTTGAATACCAGCATTTGTTGGTCAGTGCCATCATCATAATGTAGTTGGGTTATGCATACCCTAGCCACATCTATCACAACAGGCACACTTCAAAGTGGTGTAGATTATTTTAGCTGAGCAAATTAGTTGAAAAATCTGTCTTCCAGGTTCCAAGTTCCTCTGTACGCCGAGAATATCACACATATGGTTTAACGTTTTCCGGTTCATTTGAGATAGTGCCCCATGGGCTCGTGACAGGGAAATCTGAAAATAATTCCACAAAGTTAGTTCCTCTATGTTGCAGGTATAAGCAAAAATAGGATTTCCACCCTTGTTACAGTGCAATAAATATCATGCGTAAATAAACAACACAAATCATAATTAATCTTTATTTAATGTGTATATATAAAGTATATACAAAGCATTTACAAATTGATTAAACATGAGTGTGCACATGAAAGGAGTGACGTCAATGTGTGTGCAAATAATGTCAAAGTGATATGATGAAAGTAAAGGGAGTAAAAGTGAGATAAATGACATATCATTTTGCTCATAAAATTTGATAAACTTTCTGACAAAATTTGCAGAAGCAGACTGCATAAATGAGAGCAAATGCAAAAATTTAAAAGTAACTGAATGAGGCATTGGGGAGCAGTGCCCTGATTGGCTGAGTTGGTGACGTCATAGTCCAGATAATAGTTCAGTTAAGGTAAGGTACTCACGTTTTGCAATGTCGAGGACGAAAGGTGACAAACGATCCATCTAAATTCTTCAAAAATCGAGATCAACAACATAAAGCAGTTGTACTGTATAATGCAGGCCAGGCAGAGACAAATAGGTGATCTGCAGCTTGGGCAGTCCAGATCAAGCGTTGCTCTGGCTGGTTGTCCTCTACAAGTCCACCTCTACAGACCAAATACAGGTCAGAAAATGAGAAAAATAGTCTATTTTCTATAAGAAAAGTTCTAAATATGCATATGACCTATCAAAATGCATAAAAAATTATGAATTGTGTCGTGAGCACAATAAAAATACAATCAGAGCAAGAATAGAAGAGATACGTGTAGTTCAAACAACAAGTTGGTTAATTTACAGCAGCTGGTTCCTGATTGGCGCGTTAACCTCAGGTGATTTCCAACGTACAGTTTTACATAGCGAAGACAGAACATATTTGGGTCATGAGGAAAACACTAAAAGTCTAAAGTACCAACATAGGAAAATATGTAAAGTCACTTACGTAGGAAAGTTTCGATTTTGCGGAAACATGTGAGCTGCAAGGGAATTATATAACGGTCCCCTTTTAACGGTTTATAATGGAAAACTTCCAAATAGGATAGTCTCGCAGTACTTAGCATCATTGAGGAAGCGGTTATTGGTCTTGGTGAGGTAATCCTTTGATGTAATCAATTTTTAAGTCTTCGTGGAGGCGGTCATTACTTACGTAGTAATGTGCATTAGTCATATACAGCAGTACTTTCGACTGCACAGCTTGAAGCTGTTTAATGTCATTTTCTGTGGCTGCAGCCTTGGAAGGGGAAGCATAAGTAAGGATTGGTCGAGACAACAAGTTAAATACATTTCTTGACAGTATCGATTCTTGAGTACCTTCGAGTGTGATGTGATCTGACCAGGTGATCCTGTCATTTATCATAACACCCATACATTTGGACTTTTTTACAAAGGGGACTGGCAGATCTGCTCTTTCAAACGTGCATAACGCTTTTAAAGGGTATAGTTTGCCACATTCCACACAGAACCACGAAAGAGGTGAGAAACTTCAACACCCATGGCAAAAATAAAATAATGCAAAAATATGTACTTTTTCTTACCTTCATTTAAAACCATTCCAAAGCAAATAGTAACATTTTCGCACCAAAACTCTACCCGAGATCAACCGGAAGAGAGGGTTATGAAAATCAATAAAACACCTGGCATGTAAATAGCTTTGTCCTTTCATTCTCTCATGAAAACATAAACTTAATTTCGAATAATTTTTCAACTACTCACTCTAGATTAATAAATAAGTTAACCAGAAAAGGCACAAAGAAAAGGCAAAATTTTTCTATACACTGGGTATACATTTAAAGAGTACAGATCAATAAATTGAGCTTTTAACTTCAAGTCATGCTAAAAGATTATTTAAGACACTTGTCCCTTTCAACAGAGAAGTATCCTAGAAGCTAAAGCTAAAAGCGAGTGTTTTACATCATAAAATAAAGAAAACAAATTAATCAACAGAACTTAACTCAGCAGACAAGCTCCTAAAATCTAATTAACACCACTTAATTAAAATAAATATTTACTGTTGATGTGTAGCTGAAATTTGGAATGCGATTTAATTAATTAAAATAGCTGACTACACAACACCACTATCTCGTAAAACCTAAGCCTTTCAATACAACAGATCTCAGAATCTTATCTAATTAATGTAACTTTAGTGCCTTATGTATGGAAAACCCGTTCCAAACCTCTGAGCTGTATTATTATTGACAACATTTTCTGTACAATATGATTCATGGATCTATGTATGTTTTCCTAAAACAATCCTTGATTTCAAAGTTATGGAATTTTATTATTTGTTTGTGAAGCAAAGTGTTTGACTTTTTCTCATTTATTTCCGGGTATCCGTAGAACTACTAAAGTGATAATATGCGAAATAGTAAAGAGCGGCTGTCAGTGTGCCATCTGATTACAAACTACTAGTTTTAAGACTCAACATTACGGAGGATCGTAAATTACTTTAACCGCGAATTGCGAAAATTCCCGAACGATAAATTTTAACGAAGTTAGAAGGCGCTTCTCTTCTGTCTACTGAAACTCTTGTTTAGTTTACAATGTGGCTTTGATTAGGAAAGTAAGGCTATCCACCGATGCCTTCCAGGGCCTTTGAAATACATGATTTAATTTTGTAAATACATAGTTTGTCTTCCTTTCAATTTTATATATAAGTTTGGTGATCCACGACGGGAAGAATATGTTTTGTATTGCGGTTAATATTACGTAATCGGGGTGAGCGCCAAACTTGGCGAGGGTTTTTTATTTGGCGCGATTTTAATTTGGTTGTGGTTTCCGGCTGTATGTTTTATTGTGGCAAACCTAGAGCTTTATTTCGGTAATTGTAAGAGTGCGAATTTAGTGTATCCAGAAGTTTTTTTTTTTAATTTAATTTTGAAATACTGTGTTTGTTTTTAAAAGTTTTACTGTTTAATATTATTATTATATATGTGTTTAATATTATATTTATATAAAAATTTTTTGCATGTGGTAATCGAATGATGTGCAATATTTAATGTTTTGAAGTTTTGAACGAAAGTATTTTAGTAAATTGAATTCCAAGACGTTGTTATATCATTTAATCAATTTCATTCACTATTATGTTAGCACATAAGAATCACTGTTCATCACTGTAAACAAAAATTTGTTATTCTTTTACGTTTAAAACTCAATTCGCAGTGCTCTGATCTGATAAGTATATATATGTATTTACTCAATGATTATTTGCAAGAATTTTTCATTCTACTATTTTATGATGAATTATATAGATAGGACTATGTTTGTACTTGAAAAGCTGTGGAATTTAATTTACTCATTTAGTATTTAATATCTCATTTTACTATTCTGTTTACATAAAATAACGACGTTTTACTACTGTAAAACTTAAAAGTTACTATTCTGTTCACGTGTAAAAATCACATCTTAGTAATTTCATTGCCGCCAAAAAAAATGAGCCAAATTTTGAAGGCCAAAATAATTCGGCGCCAACTTCCCGCGCTTATGGAATATTAGCGTGTATTGCTGTCATCTAAAAGTTACGTAAACAGTTTGGTATTAGTGCTACTATTTCGGAATGCGACGTAATTCTTTCAGCAATGTTTCTTGCGTAATAGCGTAAAAACGTGGAGTCATCTTTCATTTTATTAAGCGGATGTCCTGTGGGTGTTCGGTACGAATAAGATTATATCTTAATCTGCAGCAAAGTAAGTATTAGTAATTTCCACTAACAAGAACAGGAATTTGTATTTCAAATTGTACTCCTAACTCTTCTTTCTTTTTAATGTACTTAAAATGGGAAGAGAAACTTAGTTAAACGAAGACATTAAGTTAATTTGAAAGAATTACTAGAAACTGATTTTGAAGTGGAAATACCGAAGACAAAAAGATCTCTTACAATAAATTTAATTTGTAAAAGAAAAGGGAACGGAAGAAAAAGAGTTTGAAGAACTTTCAAAGCAGATAAATTTGAAATTTAAATTGTTAAAAAAATATATTCAGAAACTGAAAGTCAAATTACAAAAGAAATCTAAACCGAAATGATTAACAGTGATAAGTATCATGAAAATTTATTTAATTGCACATGTATGTTGAAAGCTGCTATTTATAAATGCAACCCAGATACACTAGAAAAGAATACAAAAACCTATTAGTATGGTAAAATTAAAAAAAACAGTTTGTTAAATTACCCTCGTTAAGAAGTAGATTGATAGCTATCCTCATGATTGCCAAAGATTTTGGAACAAGTTCTAAATCTTCGATATACCGAAACGAATATTTATTTAACGTAGATAAATTTAATTACTTACACTCATATTTAACTGGAGTAGCGGCGAATACTGTGCACTACATTGTCAAACAAAAATTACAAAGCAGCAATATAAGATTTCGCAAAAAGAGTTTAGATGTTAATTCTCATTTTAATAGAACTCTGTATTAAGATATCTGCTTGTGACTTCGTTTTGAAAAGAGACGAAAATTATCACACATAAGAAAATTCAGTAATTTGATATTTCTCCGAAGTGTAGCATGGATCAAATGTTTCGTTGCTAAAGCAATAAAACTACCTGCTTAATAATGGACGATTAAATGCTTCTGAAATTCAAGGCGCTGATATATTTTGTGTTCACAAAGTTCAGATGAATCGAAAATTGTCAGATTGAAAACAAATTACCTCTCAAAAGGCTTGTATCAAATAAAATATCTTCAGTGAATTTTTAAAAAACATTTTATTTCAGCTTTATTGTCCGTAAAAGCTTTGAAATGTTGTACTGGTACAGTACAATTGAGAAAATTCAATAAATCTAACTTATTTAAATTAACGGCACTGTTGTAGTGCTTGCTTTATAAAATGCAACTCTTCGCTGGTTTAATAGACCACTCAGAACTCTCCACGAAGAGGTGTTTGCATAACGAGTTCCATCCGTGCCCATCCTAGCATGTCCTACATTTTCTATGACTATTCCATCTTGAGCTTTAATCCTGCATACTCATGTAGAAATCGTCGTAATAACTACAACGAATCTCTCAACTGTCTGAATGTGACATGAAAAGTAGAAACTACATGGAAGAAATATGGAGCCGCCACTTTAACACATCTCCTGGAGAAAAACTTTAAAAAAAATTCACGAGGAATATATTAGTCAATACACAACTTTTGACGAATAATGCGCTTCAATTATACAACTTTTGCTTTTTTCGCTCTAGCCTTGTGTACACGCATACACAAACACACAGACACACTTATTTAATATGTAAGGGTCATTTTTCAAACCAGGAAACCGGCAAATTCGACTTACCATTGTAGAGACTAAAACCACAGATTTTCCAGTGCCAATGATCCTAACTACTTACAGCATGAAAGCGTGCATAGAGGAATTTGATAATTCTTTATGTTCTTCCTACTCAAGCGGTGGCTGGGGAAAGCCATTAGCTTCATTCAATCGAATCTGACTCACATTTTAGTTCACCGAAACGACGCACCAAGACGGAGTTATCCGAATGGGACGAAAATTGGCAGAAGTGATGTACATGTACAGAAAAACAAATGATTATAGTTTGAGAAAAACTGGATGTTTTATTGAAGTGCTAGAGCTTCACAAAATGAAAACGTCAGTAACGCGTTTGTCCACCTCTGGCCCTTATACAAGCAGTTATTCGGCTTGGCATCGATTGATAGAGGTTGCGGATGTCCTCGTGCCAAATTCTTTCCAACTGGCGCGTTAGATCTTCAACATCCCGAGCTGGTTGGAGGGCCCTGCCCATAATGCTCCAAACGTGCTCAATAGGAGAGAGATCCGGTGACATCGCTGGTCATGGTAATGTTCGGCAAGCACTAAGGCAAGCAGTAGAAACATGTGCAGTGTGGGGGTCGGGCATTATCTTGCTAATATGTAAGCCCAGGGTGGCGTGACATGAAGGGTAACACAACGCACCTAAGAACTTCGTGGACGTACCGCTGTGCTGCAAGGTTGCGACGGATGACAACCAAAGGGGTCCTACTATGAAATGAAATGGCACGCCAGACCATCACTCCTGGTTGTAGGCCTGTCTGCCGGAAGACAGTCAGGTTGGTATCACACCGCTGTCCGGGGCGTCTCCAGACTCGACTTCACTGGTCGTCGGGGCTCAGTTCTAAACCGGACTCATCACTGAAGACTATACTACTCCAATCAGTGATATTCCAGTGCGAATGAGCCCGACACAACTGCAAATGGGCTTGACGTTGTACAGAGGTCAATGGAAGTCGGCGCAAGGGGCGCCGTGACCTCAGCCCCCTTTCTGTGAGCTGTCTATGAATGGTCCTTGAAGTAACTGAAGCACTAGTTGCACGTGCAATCGATGATAATGATGCATCTGGGGCTGTGGGTGCCGCTCTGACGATTGCCCGGTCTTCACGTTCACGTTTCTCTAGGCCTACCGCTTCCTTCTTGACGATGTGTGCGGTCATGGTTCACCCATTCCTGCCAACATCGTGTAACAGTGGCATCGCTCCTGCTCAAATGTTGAGCTATTCGCGGATAAGACCAACCGACTTCTTTAAGCTCAACTGCAAGACCTCTCTCAAATTCTGACATCTGCGCATATCGTCCGCGCACCTGTATGCGAGGCATAGTTACTGTATACCAGAGTACACGGAATGAAATCCGTGAGGAATTTATGACCTGGAATCGTAATTTCTCCTCTTAAATATCCTACCAGTTGCGCAGATCAGATGCGCTGTAGCGACAGCCGTTCATTCATTGGCAACCAATCCATCGAAACCTGTATGCATATCAATTTGTGTCCAATTTGCTTTATATTTTCTCAGTGCGTCGTTTTTTTTTTTGTCTAAGAGTGTACTTATACTATGCAAAGGGGGATGCAGCAATTAATTGGAATTATTAACATATTTCACATGAACAAAAGTTGTACAAAGCCTCTCTTGGGAGTAACTTATGTATAACAATCCAATCGCAGATGCTTTCGACTTAAATTCATTGGCGTTCTTAGATCTTGTACATTTATATGCATGTACTCGAAGAAGCTCCGGCTGCTGAACAGGCAATAGCGGTAAGTCCAGTTCTTCATTTATATTCTGAGCAAAGCAACTATCTCGGCATCTAGGGTTCATATGTAACGAAATTTAGTCTACGAAAAGCGGCCGATAAGTACCATTAATTTCTCCTGAGGCCTGAGAAAGGTTTATAGACTCTGTATTAACACCCTTGATAGCTTTATGTAGGATTTGAATGCACTTTACTTCATTGCTTATTGACTCTGAGATTAAAGTTAGGTGAGAAGGCAAGTATTCCTATGAATGTGATGTAGAGTGTTAGAGGTTTTCAAGACATGATCTGTGTAACACAGTCCATGCAGATCTTATGAATCCTCAACTGTTATTCAAATATTAACCGGTCTGAATTTCTTCTCCTAGAAATAAAGTATAGGAGTGAGTAATGTAAAGCCGGAAAAATCTCTTCCAGTTAAATAAACTTAAAATAAACTTTAAGAGGGAATAAAAATGTTCATAAACAAAGCAGAATAATTATTCGACTTTACTCTGTTTGTTAGATATAGAATAAATATCTTCAGTGTTATCTTTATTTAGTCAATAATTTATTTTATATTTCACAATAAAATTCTGCAATTTTTTTGCTCTTTGTTTCACAAAGAAAGATTTCCCGAGGGTTCCAAAAAAACGATTTTTTTTAATGTTTATAACTTACAAATATATATAATTAGTAACTCTCAAAGTAACAATAGAATAAATTCTTTCATTTGAATTGAAATGTCATGATACATCACATGAATTGAGTTCAAAGAAAGCGAACAACTGCAAACAGACTTTGTTTACATCTTTGTCTTTAAAGCTACGATTTTCACTGATGGTATTCCATCTATTAATATCGCTTTTACTTTAACACTGTAGTCATCTCGTTAATATCTTTCTTATTATATTTTTCTCTTTTTTTTATTCTCACAACCAACAGTAGATGAGACTGCTGTTTTCATAAGCGCAATCATCAGACTGCATTTTTTTAACTTTGTTTTGTAAAAAGGAGTTGTGCTGCAGAAAATTTCAATTTTTACTCTTTATTATTCCCATACCTTTTCCTTTGTATTATTATTTTAATGCAAGACAACGAATAAGATAATACTTTAGAGTCATTCTTTAACAAGTGCACCTTTGTGCAAAAGGGAATTTGGGGAACTGTTTTTTATTCTTCCTAAAACTCTCGGCGGGTAGTGTTTATTAATATTGGGAAAGTTAAAAAAACGCCCTACGTGGAATGTTAAAACGCTAAATAGGATTATTCTAAATATGAAGCTACATATTTTGAAAGCGTTAAGAACAAATATTATTAGAATTCGTTGCCAAATGCAAAAGCTCTTTGAAGCTGGGTCTAACATTAAGAAAAGAATATTTCAGCTGTATTTTTAAGAATTAATTTACAAATTAGATAATCCAAGGAACTTAAGAAAGCTTTTATTTGGTTATATTAACTAGAACAAAATATAGTAAAAACGTTTGGAAAATAATTTAACAACTCATACTAGTATGTTCTTGGAATTAAAAAGCTTTTCCTAAAAAAAAATTAAGAAGATTTTCTCAGGTTTATGTTAAATCAGTTTTACACCGTAACTTTTTATGGGAATTTTATCATGTTCCAAAAACATAAAAAGATTGTAATGTCGATTATTCTTTGCTACCATAAAATGTATGCGACATTGAAAGACTGATTCGTGAGTTATCACTAAGTCTTTTAAAGTACTGCAAAATCAGGAGAAAGTGTATACAACTCTTTATTTAACTCAAATAAAGTTTAATAGTCGTACAAACTCGTGCTTGCAGAAGCCAACACGTTAGGTTTAAATCAAAAGGTAATGAATAACTTAAATTGTTGACTTAAATATAGATAACGGCTTGACAATTTAACTATCATGCAAGCTGGCTCTGACCAAAGTCGGGGTAAACAAGCCTAATGGCAAGAATAACTCAAAGCTACAGAGTACTAATTGCTAGAAAATTAAAGTTAGCAACCTGGCCTTTAAGCAGGCAGAACACGCTCTGATTTCACCCTCCAAATTCTTCCTATACATACTTCCTTCATTTTACCTAATTTGAATATCGCACATGCAGGAAATTTGCATTCTGGCAGTTAATGAAATGAGGTTTGATTATGAAATGTACTTTAATTTAAAATAACTGGTTAGAAATTAAATGAAACTCTTCAGGCTGTTAATTAAATGATACTCTTCAGGCTGTTAATTAAATGATACTCTTCAGGCTGAATGATACTCTTTAATTAAATAAATTAAATGATACTCTTCAAGCTGTTAATTACTCTTCAGGCTTTAGCTGTTAATGCTGACATGGTGATGGATAAAGTACGAGAGACGTTCAGAAAGTAAGTTTCATCTTTTTCACTAGTAAATATTATAATGGAACATTTAATGGCATAACAAAATACAAACTTTTGGATATTTTTTTACGTAGTCGCCACAGACACTAATTTATCTGTCGTACCATGGAATCAATTTTAAGAAACCGTTGTGGTAAAAATTAATGCCCAGAGATTTAAGGAAGTTCTTCACAATCTGCTGCACCTCTTCATTACTTCGGTAGTAATGTGCCGATAGTACTCAGATAGTAGACAAAAAAAGTATAAAAGGTGAAGAATATTCCTAATTCATGTGCAAAATGAATATTTCATTTAAATTAAAGTAATGAATTTCATTACTTATTTGCGTAATGTATACTTATTTGTAGTTTTAAGATTATATCTACACAATAAAAAGGTTAAGCACGTTTATAGTGTAGGAATTAAGTCAGAAAATTTACAAGTTCAATGTTAGGGTAGCGTAATTCTTACTGTGGTTCTCAACAAGAACTTTTAACAATGCACGCTGTTAGAAGCTTTAAAACAGTTTAGACAACAGAAGCCAGACATTAAATTTATGATACATGCTCCATATTTTTGGGACCTCATAATAACTTTCTGCTTTTCAGTCTACATCTCTGATTTTCGATGTTAACCTTATAAAATCAGGGAAACCTAACATTCGATTTTAGTCCAAAATGGCTTTAGTCCCCGAAGGACCATTGTTTTCATTTTGCGATTTTGCGTCGGAAACGTTAAATGTTGGTTCACTTTTCAAACTGTTGCCACCAAATATTGCAGCTATATATTATATTTAAAGAAATTAAATAATGAAGAATCTGTATAAATGTATGTATGTTTCTCGCATTGCGATAAAACGACGGTACCTATAGCCATCGAATTTTGAATAACGTACGTTTCCACCCTAATATGGGCATTTGGAAGCCAATTTGGAATTTTTTTATTATCAGTTTCATATTTTGTAAAAATTTAAACGAAATTCTTATTAACAAACTCACTATAAATGTCGATTCACTTTTCAAGATAGTGCTTATTTTTGCTTGTTGGTTTTTGTGTATCTCATTCCCTGCTCCCTGCTTTCTCTCTTATCCTCCAAACCATTTTTAAAACATCCCATAATTTTCATTTTGACCATTAGAATATTGTATTTCGTTTTGCCATTTTGCGTCGGAACAATGTAAGATTCAAAAAAGTTGGCAGTATTCTAGTGAAAAAAAAATCAGACGATTTTTTTATAATGTTATTGGACTTATGTAAAACATAAGTAGTTCAGCATTACGGATAAAGAATCCGTTTTGTTTTGTTGAAATAGAATATGAGTTTTGGGTTGCTATAAGATTTTAAGATTTCAATAAAACTCAATAAAACTTTACTGGCGCAGTTTTCGAAGAATGAAGAAACCATTAGATACCTGCGGAAATCCAAGAGGTGAGAAATCAAATTCTTAGTATTCCTGCACACGATAATTTCAGTTATTGTGCCATTTCGTTAATTCTGGTTTAAATTCTAAATGAAATATATTTACTTTTGGTTTATGTAATATAAGTAAATAAAATTTCAAATTATATCAAATATTGTGAAAATTGATATTTTAGCAAAATGTTAGTTAATTTAAAATATCGTTAAGGTTTACCACTTTATTTTACTTATTCAGAATTGTAATACGTTGCAAGCATTAGCGTTGAGAATGTTCTAAACGAATGGTTTTGAAATATTGTTAAAGTTAGCCATTCTATTCATTAAAATTGCGATAAATTTTAGGTATTATTTCTGATTATTAGTCCAAAGGGGCTTTGTCCCTGAAGGACTATTGCTTTCGATTTGCGATTTTGCGTCCGGAACATTAAATGTCGGTCCACTTTTCAAACTGTTGCCACCAAATAGTGCAGCCCTGTATTATATTTAAAGAAATTAAATAATGAAGAATGGGCATAAATGTATGCATGTTTCTCGCATTTTGATAAAACGAGGGTACCTAGATGCATCGAATTTTGAATGACGTAAATTCCTTCCGTCTCCTTCCGTGTCTGGCTGCCCTCGTCGCTAGCTCCCAGGCTTTTTACTCCAATCGCCAAAACTGCTCGATTGGCGATTTTAGATGGTAGGAAAACCGCCAACAGCCCGGCAACCCCAGGGGAAAAACACGCAGGAAGGTGAAGCCACTGTAGTATGAACTCCAGAAATTGGCGAATAATCGCTGATATACCAAGGTCAATCACCTCTAGCCTGGAACAGCAGACTAGCCTCGTCGAGGGGTCCCACTCCAGCATAAAAAAGGCCTGCGAGTAAGCAAAACACCCCGTCCCCTCGACCTTGATGCAGGGTTAGTAGTGTTGGAACTAGCCTCTTCAGCAGGGTGCAAAACGTTTCAATGATGACAGATGCTTCACAGACTACCGTCTGGCGGGTGAAAAAATCGAAAACAAGCTCATAATTAATTTGGAAAGGCAACGGAAAAGTTTTTGTAGGAATAGGTATTAATTATTTATTTTACACACAAATTAACTTCAATGCTGATAAGTACTTCAATAAAACTATAATAATTACATAGATAATTTTCTTGGGTTTATTACAACACCAAACACGACCACCATAGTAAGGAAATAAAAATTACTTCAGTTAAAATACAATAATCAAGTATGAAAAAAATTTTTTATGTTCTCCACAACACCAAAACGACCACCATAGTCAGAAAATATGGATCCCAAATTTAGCAGAAAAAGGGGGCACATTAAAACTTAATTAAAACTTTAAACACCAACTTGTGTAAACAAAACTTAAAAAAGATTGACCTTAAGGGTCAACTTATCAAGAGATTAACATTAACAACCAAGGTTAAGAAAAAATATTAACTAAACAGAAATTTAAATAGTTAACCAACCAAAAGAAAAGAAGAAAAAATTAATTACTCAAGCAACTTAAATTCAGCGTTAACCAAAACTGTCAAGAGAACAAATTAAATGACTACAATTACTTTTCAACAAGCCAAAGAAACTTAAGTTCAACTACAAAAATTAAAAACAAATTAATCTTTAAGTCTGAAGCAAAATAAGTTAAATCATTACCTTTAAAACAATTTAAATCACAACTGAAATAAGTAATACATAACAATCCTCCCCCGTTCCAAAACCAAAATTTTTCGAAAAGAATCAATAACCTCTGACTTTACAAAACACATAAAAAGTTAAACCTAAGCAGTG
The DNA here is from genome assembly GCA_000611955.2 of Stegodyphus mimosarum. Taxonomy (NCBI): domain Eukaryota; kingdom Metazoa; phylum Arthropoda; class Arachnida; order Araneae; family Eresidae; genus Stegodyphus; species Stegodyphus mimosarum. The sequence continues at coordinate 339,211 of KK112838.1, forward strand.
GTGACAATGGCAGAAATTACTCATTACTTGAACCAGAGCCAGCTGTTAAACTGACGAAAGAATACTAAATACAAAAAGGATTTTTACCAATTAACTTTTAAGTAAAACAAAATAATAACCCTACCACCGGAAACTCAGAATCAGAATCCACAATACTACTTACAACAAAATAAAACACTTCCAAACTAAGCTTAAGCCTGAGAAATGTAAACCAACAATCAACTCTAATCCAAAAAAAAAAAATAACACAAAAATACGAGCAATACAATAAAAACTTACAAATAAACACTCTAAAAGAACAGAGCTCTAACACGAGCAGAGGCGTGTTACTCAAAACAGGCCTTCAATAACAAGAAATTGAACAATCACCTGAGTGCAAACTACCTTCACCTTACCTCAAAAGGTGAAGCAAAACTAAATAAAAACACAAGACAAAAATTCTACCCGAAACGAGATACAAACGTCTTCTTAAATCAAAGCAACACCCCAATACATAAGTGAAAACTACCACTGTAAGTAACGTAACTTAACTAACAGTTGAACTTAGGTTATTCAACAAGCCCACAAATGATAAAACTAAATAAGTAGGCAAGTGTAATCGACCAAAACACAATATACACGTGTGAGCAAGAAATAACAACCAACTACTCAAAAATAATAAGCCGAAAGACACTAAGGCGTCCCTTAGTAAGGTAAACAAACAATTTCGAAACATTAACGTGAAGGAAAAACAAAGTGGACCAGCCACTAAGCTCTCAAAGAAAAACAAACCAGGATATAAAGAGTAGTAAGTTGCAATTCCTGACAAAACATGAACTAGATAAGGTCAAACAACCCAAGTCAACAAAACAAGTCACGCAGCGCAACAAAAGAAATAAACAAACAAAACTAAATAAGAACTGTTACAAAATCTAGAACTTCAATTAAGGCAGAAACTTTCCTACCCTACCAATATGTACAACAGTATAAAGTTCAATTACTCGTTACAAATCCATGAGCATCTCTGGGCCTTAAATTGTAAGGCAATTGTGTAGTAGTGTCACTAGGTTGACCAGCAGAAGAACGATCTTGATCAGAGATCTCTAAAGTAGGAAATATAATTCTTGCTGGCACCTTGGTTAAACGATCAACATGTACCACCTGTCGTGTGTGTGGTTTAGTCACTAACTCTATCCTGAAGTTAACCTTTGATAACTTCTCAACAACTCGGTAAGGACCCTTGTTAAATTTACACAGCTTCCTAGCCGTTCCTGGCTGTACTACAGGAGTGTATAAGTAAACTGTATCACCTAGCTGTATGTCCTTATGATAAGCTTTTGACTCTCTAGTAGTTTCTTGTTTCTCAGCTGCAGTAGTTAAATTTGTCTTAACTACCTGAAATGATTTTTGCAGTCTGACGAGTAAATCTTTCGCATAAGTTTTAGTATCATCATAAGTCTTAAATTTAGACTGAGTCAACATATCCACTGGTAACGTTAAATCTCGGCCATACAAGAGAAACGCTGGGCACTCATCTAATGCCTGATGCTTTCCAGTTCTATGTGCTAATAAAGCAAACGGTAAATGCCTGTCCCAATCTTCTTGAGTTTCAGAAACCAAGTGACTTAATGAATTAATAAGAGTTGCATTTAATCTTTCTACGACACCATCTGATTGTGGATGATAACTTGTAGTGGTGTGTTTACAAATTCCTAATTTCTGATAAACTTCATTAATAGCCTGTGATATAAAATTGGTACCTCTGTCTGTGATTATATGTTGTGGTACCCCATGAGAAGCAATAAACAGCTCAAGTTTCTCAATTATGGTTTCAGATGAACAATTTTGTAAAGCATAAGCCTCTGGCCATCTCGTGAAATAGTCTGTAATAACCAATATATATTTATGTCCAGAAAGTGTCATGGGCAGAGGGCCTACAATGTCCATGGCTATACGTTCAATAGGTCTATTTGCTATTGGAACTCTCATTAATGAAGCTTTGTGTGATGCCTTAAAACCACGTTTCTGTATACAAGAATGACAAGATTTCACATAATTAAGAATTTGCTTATGCATGTTTTTCCAAAAGAATGCTTTCTGAATTCTATGAAGGGTTCTATGAAAACCAGAATGAGCAGCTACAAGTGAATCATGATTTTGTTGCAGAATTTTTGGAACTAATGTTTTAGGTAACACTATTCTGTTTTGTTTTTGCCAACGAGCCTTAGGATTTTTAAATTTACAATACAAAGTATCATTTTCAATGAAGAAGATCTGTGAAGGAGGTTTTGGAATTCTATTATTCTTTAAATCTTCCTTTATTTGCATACAATAAGGATCAACCGCTTGTTGTTCTTTAATGGTGTGTAGAAGCTCAGGGGTGGTAGAAGTTTGTACTTGTTCAGCCACATTTACAGATCTGGATAAATAATCAGCAGTGGAATTTAATTTTCCTGGTTTATGAACAATTTTGTAGTCATACTGAGACAACCCCATTATCCAGCGAGCAATCCTAGATGTTTGATCTTTTAACTTTAATACATGGGAAAGTGAAGCTTGATCACAATAAACTGTAAAACTTTTGCCTAAAAGATATTGCCTAAAATGAGCAGTAGCCCATACAACAGCCAAAGCTTCCTTCTCCACAGTGCTATAATTAATTTCAGGACCCTTTAGTTTTCTACTGGCAAAACAGATAGGGTGTAAAAATTTATTCTCATCCTCCTGACCTAAAATGGCTCCTAGAGCATAATTTGAAGCGTCAGTACACAAAGCGAAGGGTTTTGTAAAATCTGGTAAAGCCAAAATA
>KK112838.1:343027-397293 GCA_000611955.2 Stegodyphus mimosarum
ACTAGCCTCGTCGAGGGGTCCCACTCCAGCATAGAAAAGGCCTGCGAGTAAGCAAAACACCCCGTCCCCTCGACCTTGATGCAGGGTTAGTAGTGTTGGAACTAGCCTCTTCAGCAGGGTGCAAAACGTTTCAATGATGACAGATGTTTCACAGACTACCGTCTGGCGGGTGAAGAAATCGAAAACAAGCTCATAATTAATTTGGAAAGGTAACGGAAAAGTTTTTGTAGGAATAGGTATTAATTATTTATTTTACACACAAATTAACTTCAATGCTGATAAGTACTTCAATAAAAATATAACAATTACATAAATAATTTTCTTATGTTTATTACAACACCAAACACGACCACCATAGTAAGGAAATAAAAATTACTTCAGTTAAAATACAATAATCAAGTATGAAAAATTTTTTTTATGTTCTCCAGAACACCAAAACGACCACCATAGTCAGAAAATATGGATCCCAAATTTAGCAGAAAAAGGGGGCACATTAAAACTTAATTAAAACTTTAAACACCAACTTGTGTAAACAAAACTTAAAAAAGATTGACCTTAAGGGTCAACTTATCAAGAGATTAACATTAGCAACCAAGGTTAAGAAAAAATATTAACTAAACAGAAATTTAAATAGTTAACCAACCAAAAGAAAAGAAGAAAAAATTAATTACTCAAGCAACGTAAAATCAGCGTTAACCAAAACTGTCAAGAGAAAAAATTAAATGACTACAATTAGTTTTCAACAAGCCAAAGAAACTTAAGTTCAACTACCAAAAAAATAAAAACAAATTAATCTTTAAGTCTGAAGCAAAATAAGTTAAATCATTACCTTTAAAACTATTTAAATCACAACTGAAATAAGTAATACATAACAATGCTCTCACTACTGGATCACACAACGCGTAGACTGCAACTCCTTGATATTTCGTTCTTCAAGCCTTTGAGTGGTTGTTACATACTGAAATAGAGAAGTTTCTAAGACAGAGAGAAGGGAAATTAGAAGTTGTCACCCAGTTCCATATAAAAAGATTGTTTCGGAAAGCATATGGATAAGCAGTAACAGTAGGAACGGCAAAGAATGCGTTTGCTAAAACAGGAGTTTGGCGAGTGAACAGAGATGTATTTTAAGACTCTCGTTTTGTTGCAACAGTGCAGTTTAAAGTAAATGATGTTCCTCTTGTAGAAGTTCCTGACACAAGCCTAACTGCTTCTATTAGTGAACTGTCACATGACATGCAGGCTCCAGGAAGAAAATTTGTTGCAACCACCAGTTGAACAGAATCAGAACCGTTTCCAACTGGTGCATCAACATGGTTGTTAAAAGTTAAACTTTCTTTGAGTGAAAGCTTTTCAATTCCATCTAAATTTTCAGCTGGAAAAGGCTCAAATAAAACCCTAAAACCAATACTGATAACAAATAGCCCATACAAGCAGATCCTGGAAGAGGCTGAAAAAAAAAAGAAGAGTCACCGCTGTGAAAAGACGATTTTAAACACAGATAAGACAGGAAAAATTAAACTTTCATTACCATCAGTAAATAGGCCTATCAATTCCAACAAGGATCCATGTTTCTGTACTGTACTGTGTCTTCCATGTACTGTGTGATGACTTCAAAAAAGACATAGTTCAATGTCTATAGTGTAAAGTGTGGGTTCATGAGAAGTACGTTGGTATCACAAAGGGGATCAAAATGTATTATTGCGAAAAATGCAGTTGAACTCATCAAGAACGAATAATTGATGCATTAATTTTTCTAAGATTTGTAGACTAATGTTAATAGTAGACTTATAAGGTATTTCTCCAGCTTGCTTCACATGCCTTCGTGATAGTGGTCAGCACGCTCGACGCGTAACCGGGAGGTCCGTGGTTCGACTTCCGGCAAAGGCGTTGCTCATTTTTCATGTCTCCAGCTTCGAAATAACCCACTTTCGCTACACTGGCGCCCGAACTAAAAAGGTGTTGGATGATGATTCTCCACCACCGAGCTTTGGCGATTGGATCGCCCTTTAAAAGGAGAAGCATATAAAGTATTTTTCCCTCCTTCGCATGTCTTCGTGGTGTAGTGGTCAGCACGCTCGTCGCGTAACTAAGAAGTTCGTGGTTCGATTCCCGGCGAAGGCGTTGCTCATTTTTCATGTCTCCTGCTTCGAAATAACCTAATGTTCCTACAGACTTAACAACTATTTTTTGCTATTTGAAAGTTTTCAAATTATGGGTGTTGTTTTTTTTTAACTACAAATTAACTTGAAATTCTTATTTTCAGTAAATTGTTTCTAATAAACGCAATTCAATGTTACTTCGTAGATTCTCACATTAGGCTTATTTTATGATTATGAAGACTAAACTAATATCCAACTCCTGACTCCTTGTGAATATAATGCGGAGCTATCAGTATGTTTCAATGCATTCTCAGTGGTCTGTGTTTGTTTCTAACTAGCATTTTATATTTACGAATCATGCTCAAAATAGTTTTAAATATTTTATTGACTTGTATTAAGATGATTCTGTATTACAAAGAAAATAGCTACCGGCCTATTCATAAAAACTTCCGGGCTCAATGAAGGTGACCGGTTTTCTTCATTGGGCCAGTGGCACCTATTTTTATTTTACTCATATTTACTGAACATTTCATAATTATAACGTCTATTCCTAGATATGCGTAGTATAAAAAGCAATATTTACGTTAACATGTACAAAACTGCCAAATTTGACTATTTGACTGTTTTGCCAAATTTGACTGTTTGACTGTTTTGCCAAATTTGACTGTTTTTGTTTGTTTGTTTGTTTGTTTGCCAAGTTTGACTGTTTTGTCAAATTTGACTATTTGACTGTTTTGCCAAATTTGACTATTTGACTGTTTTGCCAAAAAATCTGTTGCCAAATTTGACTATTTTAAGGATCATTTTGTAAAAGTAGCTTATCGATAGCAGCCTTCCTCTACATATTAACAGTGTTCAGAAAATTGCTTTTGCATCACCTCTTCAGCTTTTCTCGAGTTACTACCAGTTAGTAGTCACGCTGCGATAAAACATAGATTTGCAAAAACTGTTCGCCAGCTGAACGAGTAATAACAAATGATGCTGGCTGAATGATGTTTTTTATGTTTTTTAATCTGCGCATGCCAAGGTTTGGTCGGCTTCGAAAGGGGAATTACTAATCGTAAAGATTGTCAAGAACTGGAAATTAATTCATTTGTATTTCTTCAAACAGAGGAATGTTCTTTTAGTTGCCGAAATGCCCATTAAGTGTGAATTTAGAAATTAGAACTTTCGAGCCCCTTGTCTTATAAATCGAAGTCGTTTTCATAATAATTGTAGGCGGAACATAATAAAGCATTAAAAATTTTTCTTTCAAATTTTTCCGTCAAAATAGGGCTTTCATTTGAGCCTAACAGGCCAATGAAATGACAGTTTCACTGGCATATATCTCACAGATACGTAATTTATTGTTCATAGGTTAACCCTGTAGAGCCATTAGGATTTGTTGAAAGCAGGAGATATGAAAAATGAGCAATGCCCTCGTCGGGACTGGAACCACGGACCTCTGGAATACGCGCCGAGTGTGCTGACTAGTACACCACGAAGGCATGCTAAGAAGGCGGGAGGAATACCATAATCCGCCTTAGAACACGCTAGGTCTTGGCCTGAAGGCCTAAAATTTAAAACATTCTTTTAGAAGATGATCCAATGGCTTTACTATTCAACACGTGCACAACATGAAAGCTTACCAAAACTTCAAATTGTTTGTTAATAACCAGCTTCTGCCTGTCGTAGTGATCTAAGCGTTTCTCTTAAATTTGTAGCCAGTCTGGATTTGTTGGTCATATTTTGTAAAATAAGAACAAAGCACAGAGACAAGAAAAAAAATACAGGTATCTGGTACAACGTAAAATCCTAACCCCCATGGAATTCGCCATATAATTGTCAATTAAAGCATGATAATGCCACACTCGATTCTTAATGTAGATGTAGTGTAATTTATGTTTGAGAAATACTCTGCTTATTTATGTCACTCATATAAATGTCACTGTAAAATATTGCACTTGCAATGTTTATCTTACAAAACCAGATATTCAAAGTATACTATTTGATAGTTCTGAAAATACATTCTTTATGCACCGAAGTAAATGATTACTTCCCTCTCATCCATATATCCTCAAAATGAAAGGAAAGAAGAAACGGTTCTGCTATACTCCAGCTTCCTTTTCTCCTTTAGTTTTCTTACGAATGTTTCGTATTCAAAGCAAACTCAAATTGACACATCATTCCTATCTTTATACCTTATAGTCCGCATATCATAAGGAAAAAATCCAGTTAGGTTTGAAAAGAAGAAAAGTTTCAAACTCTGAAAAGCTGCCATCGATCAGCCAAGAAGGATAAGTCTAAAGATTTCAGCCCACATATAAAATACATATTATCTTCAAACTCACTGATTCTTCTCTGCTGGGAGAAAAATCGCAATTTTTCTCACAAATTCAAGTGCATTTAAATGCAGATGTTCCTCCCAAAATAGGCTAGAGAATATATAGAAGATTTTGGTAGCAAAGCAAAGGTTTTTTGCATCAAAGCTTTACGGGGAGATTTTTTATTTTTCTGTGTGTTTTTTAGTTTCTTTTTTTTTTCACTGAAAATCGGGAAGAGTTTTGTTTATTGACATGTTTTTCTCTCGCTATGAGAAGTTCTGGCGTTCGTAGTGTTCCAACTATAATTCCCTAAAGGGATAAACTGCTGTTTGTTTTTCCCGCGACAGGGGGAAAATAGAGTCAGTACGGAACTGAACGATGATATGATAAGATGTATAAATTGATCCGGCACTGTTCCGCGTAAGATATTAATATTTGTTTTAAATCATGTTTTGTTATTGTTTCCAATAAATAATCAAAGACAACTACTGTAAAATAATTGACTCAACACTTCAAAACGATGACACCACACGTAGGATGAGAATATCAAACGTGCTCTGATATTTTGATCAATAATGAAAACGTATGTAAAGAAATAAACAAAATTTAAAAAATAGGCATATACTTTGAAAGAAGTTATTGTTTTGAATATTATGCTTTTAAATATATTTAAAATTTATTTTCTTATTTTCCTATACACTACCTTTGCAACAGAATAATGTTGATAATTATCATGTAAGTTATTTCTCCCGCCTTCTTAGCAAGCCTTCGTGGTGCAGTGGGCAGCACGCTCGGCGCGTGCTCGAGAGGTCCGTGGTTCGACTCCGGCGAGGGCATTACTCATTTTACATGATTCCCGCTTGCAAAAAATTTAATGTCTCTAAAGTGGCGCCCGAACTAAAAAAGATGGTGGATGATGATATTCCACCACAGGATTTGGTGACTTGGTACCCTAATCCCCAGTTGCCCTTTAAAAGAGGCAGTACGTAAGGTATTTCTCCCGCCTTCTTAGCATGCCTTCGTGGTATAGTGATCAGCACAATCGGTGGAAGAGATTCGAGAGATCCGTGGTTCGAGTTCCTGTGAGTGTATTTGCTCATTTTTCATATCTCCTGCTTCGAAATAACCTAATCACTCTACAATCAGTTATGGCTAAACTTTAGCTGTGTAGCAAACGAAGAAATTAATAATATCCCTCGGTAATTCTATTCTTTATCCATATTGAAAAAAAAATATGAGATGTTATATAAAATTTTGTTTTTATATTTTGGTTCTTTCAAATCTTTAAATTAAACCTTCAAACCTTCAAATTAAAACTCTTTTAAATGCTCACATATAGGCTAAGCTGCTGGTATAAGCAAAGCTTTATTGTTTAAGAGTTCAATTCAAAACATTCAGTAAAGAGTTTTATCTTTCTTAATCATATTCATCAAACAGTGATAATATGAGACATATTGCATCTTTTATTCAGAAATATTTAATTACTTTCCTTTTTTTTTTCTTGAAAGCGCTTAAAATATATTGAAGGCCTACCATCTCCCGAACTGTTAAATCCTTGAACACTGGTAGTTCCAACCTGGCAAATGGCTGTATGGACGTTTTTTGGATTTTCCAATGTATAACGTATATAAGAGCCTGTTTTCCTTAGAAAATCTTCGATAGAGGCAGTCTTCCCCTCAGGCAGATAGCCCTAGTGTGTTTTTCCATAATAAACTAAACCAAACCAAGCCAAAATATATCGAAAAAAGAAATTAAGTATTGTAAATACCAAAAGTAGATACAAACTCAGACTGGTTTAGCTACACAAGACATACAGAATTTAAAACACAGGATACCCTACTAATACGCCTAGGATACACGTGCTAAATCTTTCTAATCTTATCAAAGTGAAAACTCGAAGGGAAGATGTATGTGATGTTTGGGTGTTTTAAACATTCCAAAAATTTTAATATTTTCATTCAGAATTGTCATAAAGCCTATATTCTATTTGGAGTTTAACACAACTCTTCACTTAGACCATAGTAAAAGGACATCCCGAAGTTTCTCTTCAAAAGGACCGTGTATAGAGACATATAAGGGAGAAATACTTTATAACTGTTACGCATTTTTCCATACGATGACAGCTGAATCTTATCTAAAAAGCATTTTTTATTATGGGCAAATGAACAGCAGAATGTACGCAACAAACTTATACAGCATAGAAGACTTGAAACATTACATTTCTATTGTTGTGTTTTCCATCAACATTGTGGCTTATTTCAGAAAGCCAATGAGCAGAATTAATAAGAATACTTCAGTGTCGTTTAAATATGGTGATTTCTGTCGAACATGAAAGAATTTCTTCTCCATTTGCAAAATTTCGACTCCATAAACTCAAGAGAGGAAACCATGTTGAACCTAGGAAGTATATAAATAAATTAAAAGAATTAACTTATTTTTAAATAACAATGGTATGCATGAAAAATCAGAGTTTTGGGATTTCTAAAAGACGATTAGAAATCTAAAAGAGCTATTAAGTTGTCTAAAAAGTCATGATGCATTTTAACTATGTTTTTAAATGGTCCTTCTTACTTCCTTGTACGAAGTAAAGGAAGTATTGTAATCACAAAAAATTCCGGGTATTGTGCACTTTTTTCGAGAACAATAATCATTCAATGCATGGTGGCCGTTTTGTTCGGTAAATTTTTATTTTCTTCTAATTCAATTCGTACTTCCTCATTCACAAAAGAACCCAGCTTCATCAGCGAAAAACCGAAAAAGGTTGTGCAAATGAAATAAGTGCAAATCTGAGATCTGGCAAGTATGAAAAGCTTGGCATCACTTTTCTTCCAAACTCTTATAATCCTTTATTTAGCATATGGTTCTGAAATTATTTTGCTCAAAGCGTTTAGAACGCAAGCCTTCTCTGGCTTTTCTAAGCTGAAATGCATTTGTCCACGTAGTTATAAGGTTTATCCTAATTTTATTAACAGTTATTTTAAGTTATGCCCCTTTTCTATCTATTCTAATTTCAGCTTACAATTTCCTACCAGAATGTAATTTCAGAAACGCAGTTAATGCAAATGAGTAAGAGTACTATTTAAGTCTATGTTTCGCCGACTTCGAGAGAGAGAGTCTGATTTTCCTGACTAGCACGTGTTTGCCTTTTGGCTACGTTTTCTCTTAGGATACTACGCTCGGCCATACTTTAGGCCCTTGCTTGGCTTCGCCGATTTAATTAATATTTAGGGGCCAACTACTTAGAAACCTGATAGCTTCGGCTATATCTTTCAGATCGCTTTAGTTAAACTTAGTTTAAATTCATAATTATTTAAGTTCAAGCCCAAGTGGAGGCTTTGCTGTATACTCCGAGTTAGGAGTTTATTGTAATTATTCTGAGAAATAAAGGGTAATTAACCCTTCTTAATTCTTACGTTTTTGTTCTCACATTTCAAGCGATTATTCGCTTGTTAGTGTTTGGGGGGTTCTAAGATTGAACATTGGAATTAAATAAGGAATACCTCACAAAGTGATTGTTTTCGTCTTGCTAACTGATTTGCTTATCGATTTGGGGTGCATGGACTTTGATTGATGGACAGCTTCAAGAAAACAGAGATATGTAATGCTCCTGATGCTTCTGAACATCATTGCTCGTAAGAAGATAGATGGAATAGTGACGAAGACGATGACAATAGATATAATGACAGTGACTTGCAAACTGTAGCAGACGGCATATACAGCTGTTCCAGAGGCATTAAGTGATTTCAGGCTTAATAGGAAATAGCAGTGGACAACAATAAGAGCGGACGAAATTCAAGATATAGGAGAAAAAATTAAAATATCTTATTAGATATTGGTAACATTAGTATTACTAGGTATTCTTAATAGTTACGGTAGTTTACCCATGAATACTTTTCATTTGTTATGTTTTTACTGTAATTCTGTCTTTCTGAAATTAAATTTTCGTCCTCGATTGGCAGATGCACGTTTTATACAGAAAAAAGCGTTAAATGTTATCTGCCATAGAAAACTGACATATATCTACTACAGAGCTCAATCAACATAGGCCTTTCAGTTGTCGTGTAAAGTTATGTATTGCTTTCGGAAAGGCCTATATTTAGAAGTGACTCGAAAATGTGCTCTTGTAGTATCCTTTATTTAAGCGTCTCTCTACTGGAATGTCTACATGAATTATCATTCTACCCCCTGGAGTTGTATACATTGACTTAGTATCTTACTATGACAGTAGTATACATTAACTTGTATCTTATGACAGTAAACGAGTCTGAAAGCTCAATATTCACGAACCCGGTTCCTGATAAAGGAAGAGACAGTTAATACTGCTCTGGAAGGTAGTGTCGCGAACGGCGCATGCTCCGCTCTTGGGGAACGGTTCGAGCCTCCAGACCGACGAGTACAGAAAAGAAAGTTTCTAAAGTTTGTCTTCGAGAACTGGCAACAATGAGTGTACGTGTGTAGAACAATGACGTTAAGTTGGTTAGCAGCGTAATGTTGTTGTTGTAATGATCGATATAGTGTTACTGTTTTGTGGGAAGTGTAAAATAAAGTGATTCGTGCAAAATAGTGTCAATTTTAGATGAGTTTGAAATATAGTCTTCCTAAGCGGCGGACTAGAATCGAAGACCAGAATCGGATCATAAAGGTAAGCAACTTCTCTTCATTTGCTTATCCAGAATTTTGAATGATCTGTTTTTTACTGAAATAAAAGGTAGGTGGCTTCGGTCTTCTCAGGAGGCTGGCTCGGTGGCCAGTCCTTCGACTCTTAGTTCCGCTCCCTGTTTGATGCGTTGACCTTGTGAGCCCAATGACCCTTACCAGAGATGAGGAGTAACTAATGGACGAGCCTTGTTGTGCTATCTTTAATGGATGCTTTGTAGGTAATCACTTATAGCTTGACCTACATGAATAATCATGAAAGAGACGAAAATGTGCCTGCCATTTCTATGCTAACTGAAAGCTAACATGTGTTAACAGAAGATCTTCGCCCAGGCCCATTCCAAATCTGACTGATAATATCCTAACATAATAAATTCATGAACCTTGTGGGACCAATATTAGGAAAAACAACTTTCGGCTTGATATATGTTAAGTGTTTTTGAATCATAAAGACGCTATACAGTCCTTCTACAAGGTTAGATATGAAGTCACTACAGAGCAGGGGCTGTTAAATGGCTAGGAATACCTTTATAAGAGGAGAATTTTTATAGTCTCAGAGACGTTTTGTTCAACTTCGTAACGGTAATTAGATAGATTACCTTCGTAATGGTAATTAGAAGAGCAATATTTTAGCCAAAAAGGTTTGAGCTTCGCTTGGACAAAAACATTTGACATATTTCTCATTCTCTGATCCCGTTGTTATAAATATGCTTAGATTCGTATGTCACAAGAAACTAACATAATTCGCATATCGCAGGAAACTGGCACAACAAATAAATCGAAATTCACAAATGAACCGAAAAAGTTAACTTCAGGCATTATTTAAGAGAAACGAAAGTAATGTATCTTTCACTATATTTGTTAAAACAAAAATAATTAATAGAATAATAAATATAAAAATAACATATATTAAATATAGTATATCTTAACTTTACATGTACCTTTACAGCATGTTAGAATAAAAAAAATTATTTTTCGTTTTGCCTATTACTTTATGCAAAAATCTTCTTTATTAGTAGTTAAATATGAAACAAATATCCTCAAGGAAAGATCTGAATTTTGATGTTTTGTGTAAGTGTGGATGGCGCAATAAGTATTGACAACCTCTTCACCCCTAACTGTAGAGAGAAGACTCAATTTATATTCCTAAATTCTATATATGTTTAGCTCTATAAGCCAAATATGAGGCAAAGATATTAGGAAATCTATGTGCCGATTTTATGTGGCTATAAGGCTGGATATAAGGATAGTCTATGCTTTCAGTGGGATTCTCTTTCGAGTATAAAAGTAAATAATCGGTTTTGCTAATAACAATTAATCTTCCATAATCGGGGTGAGCCCGAAACTTGGCGAGAGTTTTTAATTTGGTGCGATTTTGTTTTGGTTGTGGTTTCCGACTGTATGGTTTCCTATGGCAAACCTAGGGCTTTATTTCGGTGATTGTAATGAGTGTACGTTTAGTATAACCGGAAGATTTTTTTTTAAAATTTAATTTTGAAATTATTTGCGGCCCAGTTTTCAATCATAATTTTCATCGCGCCCCCCACCGCATACAATAAAACGTATATAACAATAATATATACCGAGTATTTTGATTTCTGTTTTTAAATTATTTTTAACTAACTGCCAAAACAAAAGCGAGTCAACAGTGGCGAGAAATCACATCTGGCATTTTTCCAAGCGGGCGGTGAACAGATGAAGCGATTTAAATATTATATTTGAATTGAAGGGACATAACGTTAAAAGAATATGAAAGAACACAAATTCATTAATGAAAATTAACCTAGACGGGGTGAGCTAAATTTAGAAACTGGGAATACCTTTTTTGGAATTATAAAAGAAACAAAACAGAAGCATGACTAAAGAAAATAGAAAAAATAAGTAATATGGTTTGTTGAAGTCGTTTCGAGCTTGCGCAGAGCAAATGTTTTCTCATAGGAAGAAGGAAAATGTTCGATAACGCAAGTTTCAATTCTCATTCGAGTAGATTGATATCGAATCTATCGTATGTTATATATGTCTTCGTGTTAATTGCAATTCACCATATTAAATATTCACGGCAGCAAATTTATGCAGACTCATGGATAATTTTTTCAGCTGGCGTAAGCTAGCATTAGACGATAATCAAGCATCAACAAGTACACAGACGAGTGTGATTCCGAAAATAAAATCAAGACAATTTTAAGACAAGAGTACTTAAATTTGGGGTTTACCAGTTCTGAAGCAAATGAAGAAAGGCCCCATGTGTATTATTTACTCAAAAATGTTGGCCGCAGACAGCATGAAACCTAATACACTTAAACGACATTTGGAAACGCTTCATAGTGAGTAAGTCAACAAACCCAGAGAATTCTTCGAATTAAAATTAAAATCATATGAAAAGCAAAAATCATTTTTAAAGAAACTTTGTCTGTGAATAAAAAAGCTTTAATTGCATCATACAAAGTTTCACATAAAATAGCCAGATGTAAAAAACCTCACACCGTTGGTGAGGAACTTATTTTGCAGAAGCAATTGAGATAGTAGAAACAATGTTTGGAGATAATTTTTCAAAACAATTGCAGTCCATACTTCTTTCAGGTGATACTGTTACTCGTCGAATTGGTGATATAGCTGAAGATGTACAGTGTCAGCTTTTATCGAAGTTGCGTGACAAACTGGTTGCAATACAGCTTGATAAATCAACAGATAGTAATAAAGATGCTCATTTTATTGCCTATGTTCGATTTGGTGATAATATGTCAGTAGTAGAAGAACTACTTTTCTGCAAATCAATAGAACTCAAAGCAACAGCGCTCGCATTATTTGCTATTTTAAATGGTTTTATGAACGAGCCAAGAATAGAATGGAAAACCTGCATCGGAATATGCACCGATGGTGCCCGTTCAATGTCCGGAAGATTCCAAAGTATGCAAGCACTTGTAAAACAACAATCGCCTCAGTGCGTGTGGACACATTGCATGATCCACAGAGAAGCTTTGGCTTCGAAAGAAATTAGTCCTGGTCTGAATATTGTGTCAACTGCGGTTGTAACCGTAGTAAGTTATATCGAAATGAGATCCCTGAAATCAAAAACCTTTTCCGCACTTTGTAAAGACATGGGTGTAAAACATTCAGCGTTACTATTTTATTGCGAGGCAAGATGGTTATCACGTGGGAAATTCTTGCAACATGTTTATGAATTAAGAGAAGAAATCGCCATTTTCCTAGAAGAAGAAAACAGACTGGAAACCAAGAATTTTTTGCAATGGTTTATTTGTGATGAAATTGAGGTACTTGGTCAACGTATTCGAGAAATTAAATAACTTGAATCTTCAACTCCAAGGAGCAAATACATATATGTTGAACACGAGTGATAAAGTCAATGTTTTTGTAGAAAATTGGAATTGTGAAGAAATTTAAAGGAAAATAACCTAATAATGTTTGGAAATGTGAATGATTGTACTAAAATTTACAAGGCTGAAGAAGAACATGTAAAAGTTGTTTTTGTAACCATTGAAAATCATTTAGCCATGCTGGCAAAGAATTTTTAAAAATATTTTCTTGCTGACGACAAACTGGTAACAACTTACGAGTGGGTTAGGGATTCATTTCATAAGACTCCCGAAGAACTCTCAATTGATGAGGAAGAAAAATTCATATACCTCACGACAAGTGGCGAAACTAAAGGACAGTTTAGTAATAAATCGCTATTTGAATTTGGGTCAGGAGTAGAGGATTATTTTTCTGCACTAAAAACAGGGGCATTTTGCATTCTATTATCATTTTCAACATCCTACCTTTGTGGAACTGGATTTTCTGCTGTAACTTCTTTGAAGACAAAATATAGATCTCGGCTAAATACAGAAACAGAACTGAGAGTGGTTATTTCTAACATTAAGCCTCTCTTCGAAAAACTTTGCAAGATAGGCCCAAGGAAGTCATTAATAATTATTAAATTTGTTTTTAATTTTATATGTTTTGATTTAGAAGTTGTTTTACTTTAATCGTTTCTCACATATGGCAATAGAAAGACGTGGAATGTTTAAAGTTTTGAACGAAAGTTGTTTAGTGTGTTGAATTCCAAGACGATAGTGACTTGTATATGTTAGTTAGTTTATGATGGAATACATTATACTATTTTATTATGAATTACATAGGTAGGACTATGGTTTTACTTGCAAAGCTGATGGACTTTGTTTTACTCATCTAGTATTTCATCATCTTACTATTCTGTTTACATAAAATAACGACGTTTCACTACTTCAGAGCTTTAAAGTTACTATTCTGCTTACGTTTAAAAATCACGTCTTAGTGCTTTCATAGCCGAAAAAAAAAAATTCGCGAAATTTTGAAGATCAAAACAGTTTGGAGCCAACTTACTCCGCTTATAAAAGATTAGCCCTAATAACCATACTCTTTAACACAGTCAGAAAATGCATTCTCAAAAAACGTATTAACCATATTAATTATGCTTTCGATTTAAAAAATACGTTTCTGGTCAAAGAGTTCCTAAAAATACCATGTCATTTGCATGGCACTTACAATAATAGAGTTCGATTGGTAGGGTATTCTCTACAGAAGAAATTTACTAATGTAAATCACCCGAAACAGCTCGTTATGTAGCGTAAATGGATCGTAGTTCGTGTTGTAGCACAAATGGCGTTAATGCATCTTTTAAGCATTCAGTGCAATAGGGCATTTTGAAAAAGCAATATTTTAGCCAGAAGGATTAAAGTTTCGCTTGGACAAAAACGTTTGACAGATTTCTCATTCTCTGATCCCGTTGTTATAAATATGCTTGTACAAAATCAATTTTGTCAGACTATTCAAGCCAGAATATGTTAATATTCCAGACTATGTTAAACTATCTGAAATAACACGATGGCACTTTTATGACAGGTATTATTAAAAAAGGCATTCTCCCACTGCTTCTGAGAATCCAAGTCAGACAAACTGGAGCGTGAGAGCGCTGTGATGAGTGTTACTTGGGAAGCGTCTAAATAAACAAGTTTTTACATTTTTAACAGAACTGTCCTACAAGAATTTTTCAGGTAAGCTGTGGACAAAAACGTACTGCCCAGTAAACTTAATTCTATAGTACTAGAGACATTAATTGATATTCGAAATGTTTGGTAGTAAATATGAAAGCGAATTTCTCGAAGTGAAATATAATCTATGAGTATGATTCAAAGGTTTTTCTTTACTTTTCTGAATACGATTTCTCAAGTATTTTTGGCATATTTCCATACCCACGAAGTAAATGCTCCATCCACTCTTACAACTCCATGAAACCTTTTTTCAGATAATAAAATCAACGTCCTTTTCCTTACGTTGCAGAAAGTTTCCAAGAAATCCATCACTGAACGTCACTAGCGCGAAGGAAGTCCTAACTGTAATGCATTCCCTTCATGAGTTCCTGCGACTCCAATCGGATTTGACAGTTTAAAAAAAGATCTAGGGCAGCAGTGAAATGCCGCTCGTTTCAGTCGTATTCAAATTCAAGGATATAGCGTGAAAAAAAAGTGTAAAGGAGGAAAAATTGGAAGAAAGTTTTCAGTTCTGAATCAAATGAAAGTAATGCTCATGAAGACACTTATGCTTCTCTCTACTGGCGATAAAAGTAAGCGTAATAAACTGTAGGAAATCCTATATTTAAAATCCTGATTCATATTTTCCTAATCTTTGGTGTTTGAAGTTCTGAATCAAATGAAAGTAATATTCACGATGGCATTTATGTTCCTTTTACTTGCGATAACAGTAAGCGTATAAACTTTCGAAATTCTGCATTTGAAATCCTGATTCATTATTTTCATAATCTTTGGCTATGATATGATGCCATTTATTTTTAATAAGTCTGAAACAAAAAATAGATAGTTGCCTTAAAACGTTTAAAGCATTTGCCGTCTTAGGCAATCTGCTCATTTTACAATAGCAATATTTAGCAAATTTTTATTTCTTGAAATGATATATTGTTAGGGTAATAATAAAACAGTTTATCACTCTTTAACGTTTTAAGATTATTCATTTTCAATCCAAATGTAGGCAGTAATATATGATAAAATTATTACTTCAAAATTATAATTCTTATTCCTATTGTTATTAACCTGATAAAATGTCAAAAACTGAAACCACCATTAATTTTGATACTTTAAAAATAAAGCGAATAAAAGAATATACAAATTTCAAGAAATTTTTACACCAACTGCAACTTGGTCCAGCTTTATGAAAGCTGATCATAACTTCGCTCCGCTCAAATTCAGTTCTCAACTTTAATAAAACTGTAATTAATGAAACTGCCTAATGTTCAGTTTACGATAATTTGGGCTAATGTTTAGACTGTATTACTAAGTGCGTAGTAATGTAATACGTAGTATTACAATAAAGTAAAAATTTTTAGACTCGCATTTGTTTTAGCAATTACATTTGCTAAAACAAATGCGAGTATGAAAACTAAGGAGCGATTTAACAGGAAATAGCCATATCTAGAATCGTGCAGAATGTGGGTAGATAAATGAATATAAAAATATGCAAGAAGTATCAATTATATAGCTAGAATACTTATAAACATGTTTTTCTATTTTGTTTTTTCTAATTCATAGGAAATCGGATTCTTTTTTTGTTAAATCATAAAAAACAATATCTTCATAATTATTTTACTCAACACAACTCCTTTATACTATATTCGTTGGGTTGCCTTAATGCAAAAGTTTTGAAAATTAGACTTTAAGTTACGCTTTCAGTTTCAATAAATATAGGAACTAATCGAGAATTAGGCATAGTGGTCTAGCAAATGTGCCTTTCGTAAAGGACTTTTCGATGAAATCATAATCATGTTTAAATCGTACACGTAGAAGACTGCAAAGCAATAAATATCCTCACCGATTGAAATTTGAAGAAATCCACTATTCAACAGTTTTTATAATTGGATCATTAGGCTAGCACTGTTAAGACACAATAATGGCTCAATGAATAAAGGCACTGATAGTTTGTTAGGGTTCGTCTTTCGGGAAAATGGCCAGCTATATTGAGGGTTCCAATGTTTCCAACGTTCCAGCTATACTGAGGGTTTCAATGTTTCAATATTCCATTTAAATATTTTTAGCTTCCTTTCGAAAGACCTTCACAAAGTTTATTCCTCCTTTAGAATATCATCTTCAATTATTTCCTGTAGTGCTTTTCCCCATGTGTAACATGTATACGAGCCAATTTCCCTTAGAAAGTCATCTACGAAGGCATCCCTCCCCTTAGGAAGATAGCCCTCGAGGCTTTGCCGTAATCACAGAAACCAAAGGCTTGTTAAGGTTTTTTCGGTGTCGTTGAACTCACAATCTACCAGTTTGCTGTTACACTCATTCCTATTAACTCATTTTATGTCTTTTCAGCTTTATTACTATAAGCGTAATTTTCTTCGCACGTATGCCATATGCAATTCAATAGCAAAATTACAAAAATTTTAAAAGCAACAGAGTAATATGTATTTAGAATTCCCAATGCAGTGTTAAGTGCTAGTATACATTTTCCTGATTTTTCCTCCCTCAGTGCCTTCTTCGTTCATCATATAAATGTTCAGTTCCCTTTCTAAGATGGCTTTACGAAACCTTTCTTGTCTTTTTATTTATTATTAACGTTTCGTGTGTTTATTTATTAAATACTATGTTCTTGGCGTTTACGCCATATAAAATTTGATTCAACAGCAAAATCACAAAATATTTAAAAACAACATATCTTTGAAATTTCCGGTAGATAGTCCTGGGCGCTGGAGATAAAAAATATTTTCTTTGTCTACAGTGTTGCCACTGCTCGCTTTCAAATCGTTGAGTTTCTTATTAAAAAATTCTTTAAATTTTAACAGATTACGAAACAGATAATAAAACATATTCCAAATTCCAAATTCGGGCTTCCAGGTGCCCATGTTCGGGTGAAGGACTACGTTATTGAAAATTTGATGGCTGGAGATACCACTGTTTTTTCACACTGCGAAGGAACATACATACTTTCATGTAGATTCTTTGATAATGTTTAATATTTTGTGGCAACAATTTGAAAAGTGATACAACTCATTTAAGTGTTTGGATGCAAAACGCTGTTTCGAGACTAATATCTCATTCCGGACTAATGTCCGCTTTGGGCAAACAGAGGTAAATTCGCAAATTAGAAATGTTGACAAATATTCGTCAAATCCAATGCAAAAATGATGAATATTACAAAGCTTGGGAAAAATTAGCTCTTGCCGAGAGCGAATTTGCCGAACGCGATTTTGCACATACGCGTTTACTGAATTGTTTCCATTTAATTTGACAAAGGCTAACATTTCATTGACACGTGATGCGCTGCAGAGTTTCGACAGTGTTTCCATAGAAACGAAATTATGTAGGAAAGAGATGCACATGCGGATCTGGCATTTTTGAAGGAATTTAACATAAGACTACAGAGAACGATTAAACTGGTTCGGGAAGAAACGTATTTATGAGCAGTGAGTGCTTGCTGACATCAGCCTTGAATAGAAATTGTCAGGAATTTTACAGGATTTCTGTCAACTTAAAATTAAATCAACGAAATCCTACAAACCGCTAGTTGCTGGCAAAGAATTTTTAGACATGGAAGAAAATGTCTAAGAATTAATAGAGAATTACCATCGAGAAATGACGAATGAAAAATTGGATGATTTTTCTATCGCCCACCGGCAATGAAAGCAACGACTGTAAAGAAACCGAAACACCTTTAACTTATAAGAATTTAAATGAATTGCTAAAAAAGCACATGAACAGTCTGATTTTGCAATAAAGATGAATAAAGAAGGGGCATTAAAAACTTTAACAGGCATTGAAACAAGTACTGAAAAACTTTACGATCCTTAAAAAGTTGGTCCAGTCATTACCTCAAGCAAATTCACTAGCTTAGGGGGGAAAAACATTATTTAGTAAGTAGGCATTTGTTAGAAAAAAAAGAAGCGTATAAATTCATTGTTGCGCAACACTGTTGGTCAGAAAATCATAGTTTCCATTTTTAAACAACTAAAATTACTCAAACATCTTAAGTCAGCAAATTAGATTTTCGAGGAACATTTTACATTCATAAACATATATCATTTACGAAATAGCGATCCCAATTCCTATCCGTCTTTACTCTTAAGATTTAAGGATATTATTTCATTAAATGTCTTCATTTTTCGTCCATAGATAATACCAGTAGCTTGACTTCCTTCTTCTCATTGTTATCGCCTCAGCACAGATTTCTCTTTCATCATTTCCACTTCTGCAACTGAAGAAGCAGGATCTATCTTAGACCTTCGAAATCAGTTCTGAAAATTTATGAATATTATGCTGATTCTTGTTGCCTTAATACCTCTAATAATCCTATACAAATTTTTAAATTCCTGTAAATTACAGCAAGTTCTCATCTATCCTTAAGTAATCCATTCTTTACTGATGTGAATTTTATTAAAGCTTGCAGAGTAATGTGTGCTTTAAGACACAAGCAATTCTGCTTTTAAATGGAACCTTCTGGAGAAATTTGTTTTATATTTACATATATACATTTATATATACCGTGTATATCATATTTTATATCTTGTATGAGGAAACATTAAGTATGTTAAACTTGTCAGCACCGACAAACAAAATTCGCTAATTAAATGGATCTCTTCCCCTGTTTTGTAAAATATATTTAGTAAAAAAAAAATTATTTGATCACATTTGCAAGAAAAAAGTCTGTTTTCGGCAACACATACACGCATAAACATTTATACTCAAGGCTAAAACATAAACTGCAAACGTCTACAGTGGGTGATAAAAATCTTGAAAATTCTTTCCGTTCATTTTCGAGTCAGATATATCAGTTCCAATATTAAAAGTTGATCGCAAGCACAAAATACAAACTCAGTGCATGTCTTAAGGTTTCATTGCAAGCATACAGAGTGTTTTACATTTTATATTTGGGTAAAGTATTAAAAAAAAAAAAAGCAAATGCTTTGGAATTAAAATTTCTGGCAACAGCATATTGACTGGAATGGGAAACATCGTCCTACTTTCAAAATCATACTTCTTTCAAAACTTTGCATGTAAGCACTTTGGGATCGAAAGGTATGTTTTGCGCTTTTCGAAGAAGATATTCCTATTCCATGATTCAAAAGCGTTGTGAAATCCGTGGTATTAAAATTTCGAAATGCGATATAAGCCATATCGACTGGTCGCAAAGGAAAAAACCCTCAGTCATTAAATTTACATACAAAGGAGACTCCAAACGCAATACCCAAAAAAGTTACACTGCGCAAAAAAAGAAAAAAAGGGGGGGACAGTTCTATAACTCCCGTTCTACTGGGACTATTGACGAAATTCAAATTGAGTTTTTCATGTCTCGAAAGCGCGACTTAGGATATATATTAGATTTATATATAGCTTTGTTCTAACACAGGTATTTTGACACAAAATCAGACTTTTTCTGAAATAACATGGCAATTTTTTCTATATTTCGAGTCTACGACTCTAATTATGCCTAAATATTAAATTTTGTAAAATGTGATGCGAAATTTACGGAGAAATTCAAAATTTATCTTGGCGCATTGTTTTTAATTTCCGCCAAGAATAATTCATTTGGCGAACATCTTACTTTAAAGCAACCAATTTTTCTTCCCTTTTTTTTAATTGCAGACGAACGGAAAAAAAGCCATCGATCATACTTTCAAATAATTTTAACAGAGTGCATAAATCACATTTGGTGTTATTATCGCCTATAACAAATATGCCAAATTTCAAAATGCTCCAATATGTAAATTCATGTATATCTTAGAAAATTTGGATAAAAACTCTAATTTTTTGCAGATGTGCCTAGAAATACATCTACTTTAAGATGGTGTTTGTTAAAAAATTTATAGGTTAAAGTTCTAAATTTTTTCCAAAAGTTTATAAAAATTATTTAAAAATACAAATTTTAAAAATAAATTATAAAAAATGAGCGCATTTTATTTGCAATGAACCTAAATTTTGAAATCTGAAAGTTAAAATCAAGTAAGTTTAATAAAAAAGAGATATTGACAAATATATACCAAATTCAATTAACATTTGAAGAGCTATACTTTTGAGAGTTAATTTTTTAAAAATTACTCTTGCGACTTTTACAAAACGTGGCAATTTGGCATAATTTGAGTTGTAGAGTCTAAATATGGAAAACAATTGGCATGTCATTTCAGAAAAAGTCGGATTTTATATAAAAATACCTATATTAGCACAATGCTAGATATAAATCTAATATATATCCTGAGTCGCGCTTTCAAGAATATGGTAAATGCAAATTGAATTTCGTCAACTGGCTGAGTAGAGCGGGGAGATATAGAACATCCCCTCCCCCTCGCTGTGTACACGAGCAGAAAAAACGTAATCTTTCATAGTTTAAAATCATTTTAGCAAAGTGCCCAAACCACATTTGAAGCTATTATCGCTGATAACAAATATGCCAAATTTCAAAGCACGCCAATATGTAAATTCACATATATCTTAGGAAATTTGGAATACAAAAATCTAATTTTTCGCATGTGTGCCTAGAAATACATCTACTTTAAGATGATGTTAAAAATTTTATAGGTTAAATATGCAAAAAGCTTTTCGAAAATGTATAAAAATATTTAAAAAATAAATCATAAAAAGTGGGTAATTATATTTGGATTAAGCTTAAATTTCAAATTCTGAAAGAAGGAATCAAGTAAGTTTAATAGAAAAAAGATATTAATAAATATACACTCACTTCCAAAAGTTAAGCACGGAGAGGGATATGCTAATTTGCGGAAGCCAATCAGAATTGAAGAGAATGCAATTCGCTGCAGAGGTAGATGGAAGTATGCAAATATGTTAGGTAACATCCAATCGCGCTTTCATGTCAAGAAATGTGCAAAAAAGGCAGTCTTATAAGAAGCCAGCTTTATGAATGGTTACAAAAATTTATTGTAAGTGCTGATAGAAGGTGTTTAAAACTTTATATCAGATACAGAAGATATCTCATTTCTTTATAACAATATCTTTCAAAGAAGGAAATTTCATAAAAACAAAGCAAAAAGTCGTACTTGGCACTGCATTCCTTTAAAAAAATGAAAACTGATACAGATGTTCCATATATTCCTTTTGAACGTATTCCTACGAAGTTCCATGGAAATCATAATGCAGATATATAATACAGCAAAAATCCGCCTGATGGAACATTGAAAAAACACCTCTTTGCGTTTTAATCATTAATTAAATGGGCCTGAAATCATTCTCAAAATGTGTGAACATGCTCTGTATATGTGGCAAGTTATGAAAATCATGTAGTTCATATTAATTATAATGACTTATATCACAATAACATTTAAAGTGTATTGCTATTTTATTGTTTTCATTACTAATTTGTATCCGATAATTTTTCATTTTAACAAGAATTATATTTTATATAGTATGACATTAGATTTGTTTAGAAGGTCCTAATCTATTCATGAGGCAGTTGAAACTATCAGTGTCTAATTTTCATGAGCGAAAATAAATTGTAGACCAAAACAGAAATTCAAATGTGTCTTGATAATGTTATTTTATAATTTGTGTCCTGATGATATCATTTTATAATTTAGTTTCAGTGCATATGCAAAACTATCTTCCAGTTTAGAAGTTCTCAAAACATTTTAAGTTTTTTAGTGCAAAAATAAAAATAAAATATTAAGTACCATAATGTACCTTTAGGCACCCATATATGTACCAAAAAAAGCATAATTTTACATTAATTTTGTGTAATTCATGTAAATTCTTTAGGTAAAAATTGTACTACCCAAAATAATGTGATGTACAGTTAATGATACGTTCACTATATTTTGAGAAATACTCATCTAGCGCAATTAAAATGAAGTAGTCTTCATATCTAAAGGAAGAACACACTTATAGTATTCTTTGAAAACAACCATCTAAAGAAGTTATTTCTTTCTGTAATTGTTTAAGACATAGGTTCATTAAGAAAATAAAATATGACAGTTTATAAAAATTAAATATATATTTCAATTCAAAATATCATAGTAGGCATAATTCAAATGCTCTAGACTGGAAATAAATAACTTCCCAGGACTTACTTATATTCAGTGAAAAATGCTTCTGTATAAACTACACAAATATACATATGATTAGGAAAGACATATTTATTACATTTATACAAATATTAGATGTAGTATAAATGCAAATGCTTCCACAGACATAAAATACTTTTTAAATTCCAAAATGCTATTGAGAAAGCTTACTTTTTTGGAAAACGCTTAAATATAAATTTTTACATGTTTATATTTGCATACTTTGCGAACAAATGCATTCATGAAAGGAAAATGTAAATCCTCTTTTATGCAAAGTGTTAAATATTTTCTTACGTGTAAAGAAGACATAAAAATGTGCCCAAGAAATGTCTCATAGATATATATATACAAGAATAAATGCTTCACTATAAACTATAACACTATAATACACACACACAAATGATCTCTCGAAAAAATTCTTTAATGTAAATTCATAGTTTAACAACGTTAAACAAACATGTAAAAAATCTCTGTTTATTGATCATCTGAAATATAAATTTTGCTTTAAATAGCATATTAATATAATATTATACATAAAGTTATTTGCTTTTAATAATCTGCTATGGAAAAGGAAACTGAAAATAAAAATGGTATATATCATTAGTCATCGAAATGCTTTAAAAGAACTTAAAAAAAAGGTAACTAACATTTTCAACATAAAAGATTTATTATTTTCAACATATGTACTTGTTCTTATTTTTAAAGTATTTGCAATTTTAACAACATGTACATTTTAATAAATTTTAATGTAATTTAATACTTTAATATAACGTATTTTAATAATGTATACATTCTCTTTCCAGATGCCTCATTATGAAATATGAAAAACTCATAATGAGGAATCTGGAAGCCTGAATTTTCTTTCCTTCACTCATTATGAAATATGAAAAACAAACACTTTTATTTAATATATTAAAATGCAATTTGAAATAAACTAAATACTCCACATAATCTAGAAATACACCTATCACATATTTGTTTACTAATATGTTAAGCAATTTGCATCTAAATTAAAAAAGCTGATGTGTATTCCACATGACTTCCTTCTACGAAATATTAAAATATACGCATCTTGCATTTCATTTAAACTTATTGGATTGAATTAAATCCATAATAGAGGCACTCTTTAAAATTAACTATATTTGTTTACTATAGCGATACTCTGGCTCTAGGTTCAGATAACAGCGTTACATCTCAGCCATTTTATAACTCAGAATGCACAAAAATTATATCTTCTGAACAATTATTTAATCGTTGCCACATGTTCTAGTCAAATACTATAATAAATCTAATATAATGTATAAAAGAAATTAAGCAAATAAAAAAGAAACACTTTTTCACGGACGATTCAACGCCCTTCTCCTCTGTACGAGACAGACAGGCGACATCTGAAGAATTATTTACTCGTTGTCACATGTTCTATTCAAATACTATAATAAATCTAAAACGAAGTATAAAAGAAATTAAACAAACACACACACGCACAAAAAAAAAAAAGAAAAAAAGAAAGAAAATCTGAAAGGTTTCAGATTTTAAATTACGTACAGAGGGGCGCTTTTTTAACATTTTGTGTGTTATACTTATTAAATATCATGTTCTTCGCACTTAAACCATAAAATTCAGTTCAAGAGCGATATCACAAAATAATTTTAAATTGAGCATATCTTTTGAATTTCCGATACACAGTCTCGTGCGATGGAGATGAAAATGTTTTTCTACACAATATTGCCATTTCTCGCTTTACAATCGTTGAGTTTCTTGATAAAAAATTCGTTAAAGTTTTACAAAATATGCAATCGTAAAAAAACAAATTCCAAATTTCAAACTTGGGCTTCCAGATGCTCATATTCGCAGTAAGATTACGTCATTCAAAAATTTGACGGCTCTAGGTACCGATGTTTTGTCACAATGCGAGAACTGTACCTACATTTATTCAGATTCTTCATTATTTAATTTCTTCAAATATAATACAGAGCGATAATATTTGGTGGCAACAATTTAAAAAGTGATGCAAAGTCGCAAAACGAAAACCTCAGGAAAAAAGCCCCGTTTATGACTAAAAAGAAACAGTTTTTCACAGAAGATTCAGTAAGTCTCATTCAATTAATTCAGTTCTCACTTCGCGATAAGGCAAAAGTACATTAAAAACTCAAAATATCTATATTAAAAATTACGAAGTAAATCTTAAACACTTATTTCCTCAAATAAATTCCGAATGGATTAAGCATGATTTAATTCCCAATAATAAAAGAAGACGGGATCTTTGTTATTGCGAAGTTTAGTTTCTCTAGCTTAGCAACAAATCCACTATTCTCCTAAGTTTCAAATGTAAACAAATATGGCTGCCATGGCAAAAGTGATTAGGCTTAGCCGCACTTAAACAACTTTTAAATTGTTGATAATTCTACAAATCTTGCATGCAGATTTACTAAAGGTATAAAAACCATAACCGGAAAATAAGAATAGCATAATTCTATCATTTTTAAGCAAAAAATGCACAATTTACCAACATATAAGAATAATAAAACTGAACTCCCTCAGGCGAGTAACAGGGTGGATATATATATTTATATACGTTTGGTGCGTCCAATTGCAATCAAAATAAGAGGTGCGCATCTACATGTTATAGCAGTCCTATACACAAAATTTCAACTTTCTGAGGCTGCTTGGTTTTGAGTTATGCGAGATACATACATACATACGTACGAACGCACCGACGCCACGAAAAAACTCTTGATAATCCATTTTAAATCAGTTTTATAATTTTTTTTTTGGGTGGAAGGAGTCCTTTATTTTGTCCTTACGTTCAGATATCACGGAATCGGATATTTTCGTTGAAATATGATACCCGAAAGTTTTCGTGATTACAGTACTTCCTTTTTACTTCCTACAAGGAAGTAAAAATGTCGTTGAGAGATATTTACAAAAATCGTACATTAAACTCAGGTCAGGTGACGAATAATGAGTACACCTGGGCCTTATTAATGGTTTTTATTATGGAACAGAAGGTATCTCATAATAAATACATAAAAAAGATAAACATGTTTTAATAAACATAAACCGTCCCATGAGACTTTTTAGGTGCATTTGTATTGCAGATTTTTTGTCGCGAGAAAGTGTTGGTAATACCAATATTTGAAGTGCTGTTTTACATTATAGAAGTCTAACATGTAGACATCTTGTGTAATATATATATAAGATGTACACTGCGCAAAAAAATGGGTCAGTTCTATATCTCCCGTTCTACTGGGCCGATTGACGAAATTCAAATTGCGTTTTTCATGTCTCAAAGCGCGACTTAAGATATGTATTAGATTTATATAAAGCATTGTTCAAATATGGGTATTTTAACAGAAAATCGGACTTTTTCTGAAATGATATGCCAGTTTTCCATATTACGATTCTACGACTCAAATTAGGCCAAACTTCCCAGTTTTGTAAAAACCGCACGAGTAGTTTTCAAGAAATTAGCCCTCAAAATTTAGCTCCTCAATATTAATTCAGTTTGGTATGTATTTATTAATACCTCTTTTTTATGAAACTTATTTGATTCCTTCGTACACAGTTCTGACTTTAGGTACATTCCAAATAAAATTCGTCAATTTTTTATGATTTATTTTTAAAATTTGTATTTTTAAATAATATTTTTCGAAAAAAGTTTTGAATTATAACGTATAAAATTTTTATAATCATCTTAAAGGTGGTGTATTTCTAAGCATACCTGCAAAACATTACAGCTTTTTATTCAAAATTTCCAAAGATATACGTGAATATTGGCGAGTTTGGAAATTTGGCAAATTTGTTGAAAGCGATAATAACGAAAGTATGGTTTACGCACTTTGTTAAAATAATTTGAAAGTAGAATGATGGTGACCTTTTTCCGCTCATCCACAATGCAAAAAGTTAGGAACGATGTGACTTTTTTTCCCTTTTTGCACAATGAAAGGGAAGGAAAATAGGTTGCCACATACTAAAATTTCGCCAAGTGAATTATTCTTGGCTCAGACTGAAAAAAGGTTAGCCACTTTATGAATTTCGCACCAAATTATAAACAAATTTAATATTTAGGCATAATTTGAGTCGTAGAATTGAAATATGGAAAAAATTGGTAAGTTATTTCAGAAAAAGTCCGATTTTGTGTCAAAATACCTGTATTAGAACAAAGCTATATATAAATCTATATCCTAAGTCGCGCTTTCGAGACATGGAAGACGCAATTTGAATTTCCTCAATCGGCCCAGTAGAACGGGAGATATAGAACTGCCCCCGCCCCTTTTTTTTCTGCGCAGTGTACAAGACGAAGTGCAACATGTAGATGTCATCTTGTAAAACATTTTGAGAATGTTCTTTATAGAACGTTTTTTACTTCTTTAGGCTTTACATGGAAGTGCCGCAACACCGGTATTTGACGTACTTTTGAACGTTATAGAACTGTCACATATAGAAGTGATTTTGAACCTTTTTATAGAACGTTGTATGAACGTTCTTCATAGAATGGTCGTTGGATAATATACGACAGTGGCATTAATACTATTTGACGTGCTACTGCACTTTATAAAATAGTAAATTGTAATATGCTCTTCAATAGCGTCTGCTATATGTTTTTGACTGTTTGTGGGTTAGTTAGCGTACACGAGAGAGAGAAATATGATAACTACGTGCAGTCTTTCTCTTTAAAAATATGAACGGAGAAGCATTACGTAAAGTCTGCCATGCAGGTGGTGACGAGTAATTATCGACCATAGTTTAGTTCGTGAGCCACTATAAAAGCGATTACATTTTTTGAATCAGAATGCATTGAAAATTGACTCTATCTTCGGTTAGATTCAAGCGAAAGAGCCTCCAATCGCTTGCTGTATTTGCCAACCACATATACTACAACATGTGTAATGCAAAAATGGGACATATTTCTTAAAATTTCAGTCGTTTTAGTAATTTATAATTGATTGAATGCCATTCTTTCTCATTTCCTTTTCATTAATTTAGCAAATGGCACTGCAATCATTGCTTCTTTAAGTACTTACCTATTTTTTTTCAGGCTATTTAAGTAATTCAATTTTATCAAAATGTCTGAGAAAACTTTTGATATTTGAAGAAGATAGATCCATGTCAAATTCTTCCAAAATGCACGAAACATATTTGCAAGATGACCCTAATTTAAGACAGGATTTGTCTACTTTCTAATCTCACATTGGCATTGTTTCTTTCGATTTCATCCGTTTTTTCTTCCTCCTTTCTTTGAATATTTGTAACTAAATATAAGATTTTGCTTTTTCATTTAAATTTAATTTATAATAATTTGTTTAACTACAGACTTTGCCCTGGGAAGAAAAGTGCATTCTCTCCCTTTCCGAAAATAATGATTCTATTATAAATAGCAGAATAGTTTTTTACAGTAAAATATGTTTAATAATAAAAAAAATGAAATATTTGCTTATCAACTCATCTGTTACAAAATTTATTTTCACATGATTATTTCCGCTTTTGGTTATTTATGTTACTTCGGTAAAGAAGGGAGAAATCCTAATTAAGCGTCGAAGGGGAAAAAATATTCAATAAAAGACTGTAATTTATCCGAACTGTAACATGTTTTATGCCCGTCTTTTTTATAATTTTCCTGTAAATGACGCTTAGTGAAATGGATGATCTTAATTCCTATGGCCATTTTCTGGTATATGGTAGGGAGGGTGAGCGTTGTAAAAGCAGTTGAATTTCATGCTACTGAAATCCCAAAAAAATAAAAACGGTTTCATTTTCTATTAAAATAAATTTGTTTCGGAATGTATATTTTTCATTTGAGGAAATGTATTAGAGAAAATAGCAAGTAGTTTTATGGTTTTCTTTATAAGGTGTGCAAACTGATTAATGAACATTTAATTAATCATTTGCACCCAAAGAAATTACCTTATCTCAACATTTGATAATGATCTCAATATGTAGTTTTCTTTAACTCTTTTTCACTAAACTGTTTCTGTTAAACATTTGTGATGTATTATCCGTACAAAAAAGAATTGTAGTTCTGTTCTGCAAAGTGAAGTTTTTAATCAAGTGTGATCAATTTAAAAAATTCTTTTGATATTTTATTGTGTTTGTTTACATATCTACGGAAAACTAACATTTCTTTGTAGTTTAAATTATTAAATTTCGATTAACATTACCTTATACCTAGTAACTTATCATTACCTTATATCTAGTAACATTATCTAGTATATTACCTTACTAGCCGCTATGCGCCCAGCCTTCGTCTGGCTTTTAAACGTACCGGAAATATGTCTAAAAGACACACCTTGGACCTATGGCCGCGTAAGTTCTTCCAACTTTTTTCTCTTTGTTAAGATTCCAACCCTCCTTTGTATACGGCCCTGATGTATCTCCAGAAAAACATATACATCTTGAATTTTTAGCAAATTAATTGCATGAGATGTGCATTAAACATTTGTTAAAGCATAATTTATATCCCCGTTCTTAAGCACCACCAAAAAATTATAAAATTCTACAATAAAATTAAAATTTTTTAAACATTTTCTTACTCGACAGTTTGAATGATTCTCAATAAAAATGTGTTATATATATAAAAAATGACAATGAAATATGCAGTATCCCTTATACAAATATTACTTATCCTAATAAATAAATTAACCAACTTCCTTTTCCAAAATCTTAAGAACTCAAATGGTATAAACAGATTAAGAACTTAAACAGATTAAAAAATTTCATGCAAAACCTTTTTATAATTAAAATTATATAAAATATAGCAAAAATCTGAAATGTTTCAGATTTTAAATTACATCCAAAGGGACGTTTATTTAACATTTTGTGTGTTACCTTTATTTGTTAAATACCATGTTCTTCACACTTAAACCATAAAATTCAGTTCAACAGCAATATCGCAAACTAATTTTAAATTGAGCATATCTTTAGAAATTTCGGTACACGCTCTCACGCGCTGGAGATAAAAATGTTTTTCTGTACAACGTTGGTATTGCTGGCTTTGAAATCTTTGAGTTTGTTAATGAAAAATTCGTTAAAGTTTTAGAGAATATTGTTACGAATTTCACATTTATTTGGCTATTTATTTAGAACTGTAATTAAAATTCCTTTTTATTTTCCCGTGCAACGCACGCAGACGATTTTTGAAGAGAAAACTACGTCAAAAAAAAAAAAAAACATGCATACATTTATGCAGATTTTTCATTTTTTTAAATTTAATGCAGAGCGATAACATTTAGTGGCAACAATTTGAAAAGTGATACGCCGTTTTTGTGTTTCCGACGCAAAATCGCAAAACGAAAGTAATAGTCCTTCGGGACTAAATTACTTTGGACTAATAATTAAAACATAATATAAAATATTACAATGAAATAAGCAATATCCTTTGATACAAATATTAATTATCCTAATAAAGTAATTAAACAATTTACCGTTGCAAATAAAGAAACAACTTTTTAATTTCTTAAACTTTTCAGTCTCTTAAAAACAGTAACATAAGAAATACGACGAAAAATTGTTGCTAAACCGAAATTTTTAAAAGAATGAAATTATTCGAAATGATGCAATTTCATCAAAAATCTGTCAACAACAATAAGAAAGGAAAATTGTTGCCAAAACTACATTTTAAAATATCTCTGAGATGTGAGAAGTGTATTCGGAAGCTTCATTTAAAAAATTTTAAAAAAATACAAAATATTATTATTTTTCCAAAATTCTTTTTTTAAAAGGAGTCGAAAGGATTAAAGTTCAACGTGTCCAAAAATCAAAGGAAAATAAACAGCACATTTTTTAAAATAAGTTTTTTTTAAAAAAATTCCGCTGAAAAGGTGTTAAGCTCACCTTCCTAAATAAATTCGTATTTAATCGATTTATTGAAATGCGAAATTTATTTTAAGTTCGTAAAATAGCTAAGTGTCTACGCTTCACGACGATGTAAAAATGAAATGTATAGAGTGAAATCTCGCTTTCCTGTAGCCTATTATGTCTCAAAATGACGCGATTTGGTCACAAAACATAAAATAAAAAAAATTCTAATTCGAATTTCGAAAAAATCGCTTCGAGGTGCACTGGCTCTTGCGTAGATACACCTATGTACCAAATTTCGTGGCCCTGGGTCTATTAGCTTACTCGCAACACGAACGAAAGACACACACACAGACTCTTTGTTTTATTATATGTAGAGATATCTAGTAATGTAACATAGTGTAATCACGCTGGACTACTTCGTGATGCATCACAAACAAGTAAAAATGTGTAACTGAAGATATAACTGACGTGCATATATCATTCTGCATTGCAACGCCTTAATGCATAGTACTTAATTTATACGATTAAAAGTTATTACTTTACATTATTTCTAGTATGATAAAGAAACAAGGAAAATACATATTTATAAATGTTAGAGACAGGCACTGTAAGACAAAATTAAGAAGGTCAAACTTTGTTCCTTATGTGATATTTTAAAAATAAATTGTTTTTTTTTAAATAAAATAGCTCATTTTTTTAATCTTAATTGCAAACTATGATTGGTTCTTATGTCTTAAAGCATTACTTTCTGTATAAATTTACTTAACTTTAAACGCTTTCAATCACATCTTACAAAACATAATTGTAAATGTATCAGTTGCAGAAAATGTGTTACATCTGAAAGAATGGATCTTCGCATGAGGCTCGGATTATGAAAAATTTAATATTATCCAAATAAGGAGAAGAAATAAATTCAGTTGGTAAAATATATATACTAAATCTTTGTGGAATGTGAAGGCTGAAAACAACTTACTAATTACAATGAACAGTTTTTGATGCACTAGAAAGACTTCAACGGAAATTTAAGGGAGTTTTAGATGAATGTACGAAACAAATTAGAAAAAAGGAGAATAGTAATTATTAATAAAATGATTTCTAAGGAAATAGAACTCAACTTTTTTCAAGATCAACTTTCGAAAATTCTCATAATTTAACTTTATGCATATTATTCCACACTAATAAAAGAGGTTATTTGTTTGGTATTTATGGCTTCTTTTGTTTAAGAGGCTATAAAGAGCTAAAATTTAATTAAAAATTAATTAAATCTTGCAGTTTAAATTTTAATTTAAAATTGCAAGATCATAAATTAAGATCTCTTGCAGAATACTTACAGACTGGACTCTAGATTTTAATTAAAATTTTAACATAATAGAGAGATACAGTAGAATACCAGAACACAACCAAACTCATCTGCATATTCAGATAATCCAGACGCAGGAGTAGGTAAATTATATATTTCTTGCAAGCTAAGTAAGAGGGTTTTAATTTTTTAGGACGTATTTCTACAAGAATAACGTAGTTAAAGAATAAAATAATCTTTAGTTTTGTAAAAGAAATGGAAATGCCTAGCATATCATTTTTGATAAAATTGAACGATGAAATTATCTATATCACTACATCACAATTTTTATTTCAGGAGATACGAAGCAATGAAATTGATTTTTATTTATGTAAGCTTAGTACACTGCACAGAAAAAAGAAGGGACAGTTCTATATCTCCTGTTCTACTGGGTCGATTGACGAAGTTCAAATTGCGTTTTTCCTGTCTCGAAAGCGCGACTTAAAATATATATTAAATTTATATATAGCATTGTTCTAATATAGGTATTTTGACACATAATCGGTTTTTTTTCTGAAATTGCCTACGAATTGTTTTCCATACTTCAATTCTACTACTCAAATTATACCTAGATATTAAATTTTGAAATTTTTGGTAAGAACGTTATAGAAAAATTTGAAAATTTATCTTGGTGCATTTTTTTTCAATTTGCGTCAAAAATACCTCAATTGAGGGACTTCTTAATTTATAGCAACATATTTTTCTTTCCTTTTTATTATTTCACACGAGAGAAAAGAAGGTCATCGTGCAGGGTTTCGAATAATTTTAACAAAATGCGTAAACAACATTTGACATTATTATCCCTTATAAGAGATATGCCAGATTTCAAAACGTGCCAATATGTAATATCACGTATATCTTAGGAAATTTTGAATAAAAAGCTCTTATTTTTTGCATTTACGATCAGATTTATATCTATTTTAAAATGATGGTAAAACTTTTATAGGTTATATTTCAAATTTGTTTTTTGAAAAATTTGTAAAAATTATTTTAAAATACAAATTTTAAAAATAAATCATTAAAAATGGCGAATTATACACTCACTTCCAAAAGTTAAGCACGGAGAGGAAAATGCTAATTTCCGGAAGCCAATCAGAATTGAAGAGGATGAAATTCGCTGCAGAGGTAGATGAAAATATGCAAATATGTTAGGTAACAGACAATCGCACTTTCATGTCAAGAAATGTGCAAAAATGGCAGGCTTATAAGAAGCCAGCGTTATGAAGGGTTACAGAAGTTGATTGTAAGTGCTGATAGAAGGTGTTTAAAACTTTCGTACAATTTGCTTTCAAGACATACGTGTTTCTATGACTTCCAGAAGACGAATGGAAGATTCTGAGCGCTGGCGTGCTGTGGGGCGCATTGAAGCAGGACAGTCGATCACAGATGTTGCTCTTTTCTTCGGCGTTCATCATTCTGTAATTTCATGTTTATGGAAACAATTCCAAGCCACACAGACAGTTATCCGAAGGCCCGTAGCCGGTCGCCCAAGGGTTACAACCCTCGCAGAAGATTGATGTCTTGCTGTTGTAGACAAGCGGAATCGCAGAGCGACCTCCACGCGTGTGACATCTATGGTTACAGCGTCCATTGGTAAGGCGATATCTGCAGCTACTGTACGCCGAAGATTACATATGAGTGGACTGTACGCCCGGGTACCTCGAGTTTGTGTTCCTCTAACCGTCCAATCAAGACGGGCACGTTTACAGAGGTGCCGGGAACATGCCAATTGGAATGTGTCTGACAGGGGCAATGTCACATTTATTGATGAGTCAAGATTTGCTCTGGAGCCAGATGACAAGCGTATAAGGATATGTCGTGAACAACGAACACGCAGTCAGTCCCAAAACATCACGCATTCCTAGGCGGAAGCACTATGGTGTGAGCAGGGATTTCAGTAAGATACCGCACCGACCTGCACATCTTTAAATGCGGTTCTTTGACGGCTTCCCGGTATCGAGTTGAAATCCTAGAACCCATTGTGAGATTGTACGCTGCAACAGTAGTCCTTACTTTTGTTTTAATGGACGATAACGCACGTCCCCATAGAGCTGACATCGTCGATGACTACCTGGAGAGTGTAGGGACTGCGCGTATGGCGTGGCCAGCATATTCGCCCGACCTTAATCCCATTGAAAATCTTTGGGATGCTCTCGGCCGTGCTGTATCTTCGCGTTTCCCATCTCCAGCCACTCTTATTGAGCTGGAAACTGCTCTTGACGATGGTTTAATTCTGCGGTGGTTGACTACCTAACTGAAAGCATGATCACAAGGTGTAAACTTTGTATACAGATGAGGGGGGATCACATTCACTTTATACATAATTCTGTTTAAATCTCCTATGTGTCATTATCTGATAACTTACAAAAATTTAATATTGTTTTCATTTCTGTGTATAATTATTGATACTGTTTTATGCATAAATATATATGCTACTTTCCTGCCAAATGTTGTGTCAACCAAAGCAGTATTTGTTGATTTTTTTGCATTTTACATCTTCGTGCTTAACTTTTGGAAGTGAGTGTATTTGGAATGAACCTAAATTTCGAAATGTGAAAGGAAGAATCAAATAAGTTTAATAAACAAGAGATATTAATAAATATATTCCAAATTCAATTAACATGGAGGAGCTCAAATTTTGAGAGCTAATTTTTAAGAACTATTCGTGCGATTTTTACAAAACTTTGGCATAATTTGACTCGTAGAACAGAAATATGGGAAAATCGATATGTTATTTCAATAAAAATTCCGATTTTGTGTCAAAATACTTATATTAGAACAATGCTACACATAAATCTAATACATGTCCTAAGTCGCGCTTTCGAGACATGAAAAACGCAAGGGTTTTAATTTACTGAATAAAATTGAAGAAGCTGCGTTTGTTTTTTGTGGGAAACGAAACGAGGCATAATGCATTTATTGGCATATAATAACGAAATGAAATGTATAATGCTTATTATTAAATTTTCTCAGCTAGAATTTAAAATAAATTAAGAGTAAGAAAGTTATTTAATTTAATGAAGAAATTAAAAATTAAAAACAAGGTTAATTTGGTTCATATAGAAAGGAAAGTAAGATATATAAATAACTAGAGTTCCGAATAACTGGAGTTCCGGATACCTAGAGTTCCAAAAATTAAATTTTCTATTCCAAATTTGTGGATTTTTTTGAAGAACAAAAATGTCTTTAAAGTTGAATTCATGAAGAATCTCAGTATTTTCTTGTAAAGATAAGTGGTATAACAAGATAATTCTGATTATTTTTAATGTGAGATTGTCATCTGCCTAAGAAAGAGACAAAATATTTAAAAGCTTTATCAACAGCACTTGGTAGTACAAAAATATATTTTCCCTTGGTAGTACAAAAATATCTTTTTGCAAAAAAAAAAATTTTAAAAGCGTTATCAACAACAGCAGGAAAGAGACTTATGTCAATAGCAACAGCTTTTAAGTAATTGAGTTTCTGAGGAACAGTATACGAAACATTAAGTGGTGACGAGAATAAAAAGAAGTGGAAAGACATCATTTCCTTTTAGGCGAATGTCAAGTTACAGCAATACAAGTTACAATAAGATTTGCATGCATTATTTTGACATTATTTCCCTGTGATGAAAAATAAAAATATTAAGATTTATCGAGGCTACTTTTGAGAAAAAGCTAGATGCAGAAATACCTTTAGTGATATTAAAAAATATATACTTCACGCTTTATTTAAAAATTATCAAGGAATGAAACCATACTTACATTCGTTAAAATATTTCTTCAAGTATATGCTAAAATACTTACTAATAGATAGCGAAACGTAATGTTTAAAAGTTTATATGCATAATTTTCTATACTTTAGAAACTGCAAAATAATTAGGTTTTTTAGGTAAGTTTGTAAGATTTTAGTTAAACTAACAAAGTTTTATTTTAATTTGACTCTTTCTATCTGTTCTCATTTCAACTTCCCGTTAGAATAAGCGCGCGTTTCAGCTTTATGCTAATTTGAAGTGGAGCCAAGTTCTACTTAAACGAAAGGTTCAGTTTCCTTTCAGTTTGAAAGAGTTTTTAGTCTCAGACCACCGTTACTCTATTTAACGTTCGCCTGACTAGCTAGTATTTAAATTCTAAGCCGTAGCGCTGTTCCGTGATTACTTATTGAAGTAAATCTAAGTGCGTCAGTATTAGTTAAACCTTGCTACGCACCATTTAGTTTAGAGGCCAACCTCGCGTTATAGCTCTGTGAGCAACGATTACTTAATTTCTAATTAGCTTTGGTTTAAATTAATTTGATTGTTCCTTTTAGACCCAAGCGCAGTCATTTATTTTCTGTATCCCGAGTTGGGAACTGGCTGTAAATAATTGTGGTTTAATAAAAGAGGATTTTAAATCCCTTTAAAGTGCAGTTCTTCTACCACTTAATCACAATATTCTACCACAGAACATAGCTGCATTCAGCTCCATTTTCAAGATCAGGACTCAGTTACGTTCACGAAGATGTTTGCCAAGAATATGAACACTCAGTCCTGACAAGTTTACTAAATGGTTCTTTAAATTTACTACTTACTATTCTTTATGTTTACAATATAAATAGTAAAAACGTTAATAAACTAGAAACGTAAATGTTCTGTAGCGGGAATACATAATGTATGCCATTTATTGTCTTACATATCAAACAATAAAATAACTCTACAAAAGCAGTTGCCTTTAAAATCGGTTTATAAATCCATTAGGGTGCCAGGAAACGTGAGAATTTTGCCGAGGTTTGATCTCTAGACATCAGGATCTCGCCGGGATTCAAATAAGTAACTGGAGAGCAAGACGTGCTGCTTAATTGTAACATGAAGGCATATGGTAATGAAGGATACAATTCCTCACACTTTCTCCTAATTAAAAAACAGCTGAAGAGAAAGGGTACCCGGTCGGCAAATCCTAGTGTTCACAAATTATCATCCACCAGAGTTTAATTCGTTAGTAACCTTGTAGAATCATTAAGCATTTAACGCAGCAGAAAACCGCAAAAGTCAGCAATTCTCTGGCTGATATTCAAACCTTGGACATCCCGATACTAGTCGGATGTGCATCCAGTTACACCACGAAGGCAGGCGGTAAGAAAGAAGAAAATTCTCTTACATTCTCTTTTCTTTTATTCTCTCGTTCTAGTCCACTTAGGAAAGGTGCTTGTCGGCCTAATTACATCCTGTCAACGATTATTGTTACTTCTTATCGCCTTAGGTCATGTTCCCAGAAGTCTGTATTTATAAGAGAAAACGAACAAAAGAATTAAAGATTAGAACGTAAACTGTAAAGGGGTAATATTTTGAAGTGGGAATAAAAGCAATGTGCTGGCTATGAAATGCGTACAAATCAATTAATCAGTCGAATGGGGAAATGCTGATGTTATTAAATTTCTATCACAGACACTATAAATTTGTTCATAAATACATATGTACATACATATTCTTTTAAAACTACGTAATTTAGTCCTAAATATGTAGATGCAGGCAGCCCGATTGAGAAAATTCAACTTGCGTTTTTCATGTCTCGAAATGCGCGACTTAGGATATGTATTAAATTTATATATAGCAATGTTCTAATATAGATATTTTGACATAAAATCGAGATTTTTCTGAAATGACATGGCATTTTTTTCCATATTTTGATTTTGCGGCTTATACTGTCAAGTTTTGTAGAATTCGCACAAATAGTTTTACAAAAAAGTAGCTCTCAAAATTTTAGCTCCTCGATGCTGATTGAATTTGGTATATATATGTTACTATCTCTTTTTTCATTAAACTTATTTGATTCCTCTTTTCATATTTCAAAATTTAGGTTCATTCCAAATAAAATTCGCCCATTTTTTTATAATTTATTATTAAAACTCGTATTTTTAAATACTCTTTATCCGTTCGTCTACAGTGGAAAAAAGGAAAGGAAAATAGGTTGCTATAAATTAAGAAGTTCGCCAAGTGAATTATTCTTAAAGCAAACTGAAAAAAAATGAGCCAAGATAAATTTTAGAATTTCTCTGTTTATTTCGCATCAAATTTTACAAAATTTAATATTTAGGACTAATTTGAGTCGTAGAATCGAAATATGAAATACAATTGGCATATCGTTTCAGAAAAGTCCGATTTTGTGTCAAAATACGTGTGTTAGAACAATTGCTATATATAAATCTAATATATATTCTAAGTTGGGCTTTCGAGACATGAAAAACGCAATTTGAATTTCGTCAGTCGGCCCGGTAGAACGGGGGATATAGAAGTGTCCCTTTTTTTCGCAGTGTACGTTCACTATTAAAATACAATAACTAATTAAAACAAATATGTTGATGCATATACTCCTAATACAAATATACAGATATTCTATTTCTGTTACAGACACCATACATGTACTTACGCAAGAGTTACTAAAATCGGTAAAGTAGTCCAGGCAATTATGTTGAAGCAGACTCGCTTATACTGATATTGCGATATATTCGTGTAGCATATAAATATCGATGTGAATGCAATAAATATGTACGAGTTGGGGAAATATGCACTGAAATATTAGCGTTCTAAGTACTGTGACACTGATATAGCCTAAATATATTTATATACTTACGTTCCAGAGTGGGAATAATAATACGTAAATTAGTATAATACGTAAATTGCTATTACAGATAGGCAATGCAAATAAATAAGCACCGTGATACATCACAGACATATATATGCATTCTAATGTTGAAACTGATAATGTGCAATACACTAATACAATGACATGCTAACTTATGAACTAAGCTGATGATTTAGCAAAACATATACAAAC
Source organism: Stegodyphus mimosarum (assembly GCA_000611955.2). NCBI lineage: Eukaryota > Metazoa > Arthropoda > Arachnida > Araneae > Eresidae > Stegodyphus > Stegodyphus mimosarum. Next base: position 381,070 of record KK112838.1, read on the forward strand.
TGAGAATATATTTAAATTCAGGAAATTCGGTTAGCAGCATGGAATGTAACTACGGCACTACAGCGAGAATTGGACCATGGTTTACGCACTTGTTGGAAATCAAGAGTGAAATGTTGGTGCATTCCTTAATATGCATAATGCCATATAGTTTATTAAATGTGTTTTAATCTATAAGTAGCAGCTTTCATTAGTTGGTTTCCAAAGATGTAATCTAATTGTTTCCGGGTAATCGAAAATGCAGTGATCTGTGTCTCAAGCGCCGTTGATTATTGTCGCGAAGACCAAACTAAGCAATTCATGTAAGGGCCATGACCTGTGAGAAATTCAGTTAACTATGCGGTTCCGCTGTTGAGTTTCACGCTGTTCTATGGATGTATCTGAGCTTTTTTCTGGCAGTTAAGTCCGCATTCTAGCTAGTCTGCCACTGTTCGATGGAGCTGACAATTTGTTACGGCCTTCATATGCAAGCTTGTAGTTTGCATGAAAGGGATTCTAGTATTCAAGTCCGAAGCTGCCTGTTTTGCTATTTCTTCTGCTCTTTTATTACTGAAAACTCCAATACGTGTACGAACCCACTGAGCTTTCAGTCTTATATTCTCAGGGAGAGCAATGGTCTCTGAATCCCTCCTACGATTTGAATTTTGCATCGTTGGCCCTGGATGGAGGCTGTATCACTGCATATTGTTAAAGGCTATTTTGTTTGATTTCAGAATTGTATAGCTGCTCTGAGAATTGGCTTGAAAGACTGAGTTGTTGGGACTTAGCCTTCGTGGCGAGATCTGTATGCCATCTTTTCCGAGCATTTCACAGAATCCACTGCCAGCATCCTACTTTCCTTTGGAGCCATATGTATACAAAGCATGATTTTTCGGTACTGCTGGCGGTTTCAACTCAACTCGAATATTAAATTTTGTTGGGTGCCAATATATTAACGCGATGTTCGACCCGTAAGTTCTGTGATATTAACGCAGTTCCACGGTGTTCACTGCATTTTAATCAGTGTGTACGAATTACTGCACATCCTCCTTATGTTTCGAGATGAAGTGGGGTCCGCCCAGCCAACACATTCAGGGCATTAGTCAGAAACGTGCGGTGTTCTCGGCAGATGTTTAGTAAAAATGGTCGTAGCTCCGATTTATGTTGATTTACCATATGAGACTTTCATGGGAGCTCCACATGTGAGCTCCACATGAAAGCCTCATGCAATGCTATAATTTCTGTAACTACGGTGTAAAAATTATTTAGCATTTGCGAGGAGGACACCCTCCATTTAACTGTTGCTTTTCTTAGCACTGAATGTGAAAATTTTTGCAGTCATTGCTTGATGTAGGAAATGGGCTGATGCCAGTTGAGTTTGTTATCTATGATTACACCTAGCTGTTTGAGGTGTTGAACGATTTTAATGTTATTCTCTCTTATTTAAATTCATGGAATTCGATTATATCTCCTTCCTTAATTAAAATACGACTGGGATGAATGGGACCTAGTTGCCAAATCTAGTTGGTGGTGAATTATCGTTTGCTACATATTAGTTGGAGCGCATTTATAATTAAAAAGTCAGAAATCGAACCCTTGTCTGGGTTCGATTTCTGGACCTTCCGATTTGCTGAGCAAACAAGCTTTCCAATGATGCTACGATGGCACGCCGTAAGGTGGGAGAAAAGTCAAATACCAAAAATGTTATACAAAATATCTTAATACGGTACGAATATTATTTATTAAGGGGTGTTTGCACACTTTGGGAGCAATTTCAATTTAGCAAACTAATTTTGTAATAATAACATATTATAGCTTTTGTGTTAATTATGGTAGCCATTTTCTTTAAAATATCAATTCTTACTTTGATTTTCATAAAAGAGACATTTCTTAATTTTACCATGAAAACATTTTATCACTCTTCTTATCTTACGTTCCATAATCCATCAACTGTATATGGTCGAAGTGTACAAAGTACCCTTTTCTAACAATTCCGAAACACAGAAACCCATCGTTGTCATACCAGACGACTTTAGTTGAATATGTGAAAACACCTTTGTACCAAATTCCTTTTCTGTTGTGCTTACAAATTTAACCGTAGACGTGGATATGAGGCTCATGGCTTTGTACTGGTGAAGTTCATCTTCTTTTACATTATGTGAATGAAGTAGGCAGGATTTCTTTTCCAAATACGGAAGTCAAAACATCGTTTGACATCATATTCGGTTCGATGTTTTAGCTCAGTCTGATGTTTATTTAACTCAAAGTTTTGATATTTAATTTTAGTCTCTTATTGTATAAAAAACCATCTGTGGTCATAAATCTTTACTGAAACTTTCTTCGGAATTATGAGTTTCTTTGAATTTGAGAATTGAAACTGAGTTTCTTTCTAATCCTTCTCTTTTCTCACAGTGAATACTTAATCTCTATTCGCAAACACTTTCCAACTGATACATAATTTTCATTGCAAATTTTCTATCTGGTCTTATAGTCGAAAATATCTCAAAAGAAAACAAGAATTTTATTTTTCTTTCTTCATATTCATCTTCTCTTCATATCGATTGATTTATTTTTTTGGCGAATGAAAAATTAGGATTAAATCAATTTAAAATTTTGTTTAATATTTTTTCACAATACAGACGACTATTTGAAAGCTGGTGGCATTGTTGCTGAATGCAGTGATTTTCACTTTTCTCTTCAATATGAATATTTTTGTTTTATTGCAGCCTTTACTATTTTGATTCTGAGATTTGTATATTATTATTATATTAAAAATTCAGACATCGGAAAGTAAAACACGTAACCCATTATTAAAACTGTTCACATTTGAGATAATTTGGGATTATAATATTTTAACTGTTGCAGCCGATAATTTAATACTCAGTATAAAATTTACTGCCATTTATTTTTTGGGTTTATACCAGGTACGTGCCTAATCATTTTTCACAAGAAGCCTGAACCTCTGTATTAGTCGTATAAGAGTCAGTACTACTATCAGTACTATTCTCATACTTGTCTATTGTATTAAAAGTTTCAATTCAATCATTATTATTAAGAATTGTTAAAATTCGAAAAATAATTTAACCATCTTAGAATCATAGATCAGCAACAGCTCTTCAAATTGGCATTTCGTTAGCAGGATTGTTACTGGCTGAAGAAAACTGAATTTTGTATATCAGATTGATACGGAACTATTGCTTAGGTAATCTACTTAAGTTCTTTTAGTCTGCACGCTAAATAATCATTACATTCTCTTCAGGAAATATTCTCCTTTTTGCAAACGTTTAACGTTATGCAAGAGAACATTTCCTTTTTTTTAACCGGATGTTTCACATATACTTATTGAGATACCTTCAATATTTAGCAATCGGTAACTAAATATTGTTTCTTGATTGAAAGATATATATATATTGATTAAATATATTTATAATGAATTGCCACAAATATTTTAAAAATAATACTTGAATACCAAAAGACAAAATTTCTGTGAACTTTTTCCAGTCGAAACAAAGTACTGAGTTTCTTCGTCATCAAAAAATAAAAGGAGAAGAAAGCGGATTTAAAAAAGTATCATAAATTAACTTTTTAAAAATATTCTTGTCAATAAATCAATATACTTCAATATTAAAAATAGACAAAGAAAATTATAATTCATTGCGGAAAGTTTTAAAAGCGAAAAAAAATGTTTGAAATTGAACAAAAAATGTTATAGTTGTGCAATTAATAATAAAATGAAAGCAATTTGCTTTCATGAATATCTAGCTGGGTGGCAGAGGACTTTTGCTCTTAATTACTAAATTATTAAAAAGAATAAAATAAAATATATCAGCTTAAGATATTATAAAGGTTATTAACATAATCAGGTTTATCCAATTCAGTTCGTCGTAGTTGCTGAAAGCATGAGTTTGATCGGTTTTGATGAAAATTTGTAAAAGATGTCGAAGCAAAAGTCACCAGAATATTCTTCGAAATCAGCCTGAAATAAAGCCTCACTCGGTTTTATCGTGCCTGCTAAAAAGGAGTTTCTGCAATGAAGATGGAAAATAAGTTGCGTGGCAAAACTTGCGCGTTAAAGGTGAAAAAAAATGGCCGTAACAACTTTAATTCTGAAGAAGTTCGACAAGGTAGTCGATACGACGCATTAATTCATGAAAGAAATGTTGAAGTAGCAAGAGCTCGGAATATTATAGCCAAGAATAAAACTGAGAATTCCATTAATATTAATTTCATGCATTTATGTAAAATAGTTAAGGCTCGGGATCACATACAGAAGTCTGAAGAAAACATTCAACTCAAATGAATTATTCTACTCATGGACAAGAAACAGAACAATATTCTTGCTGAAAAGTTCAGGAAATGTATTTAAAACTTCAGAAGTTCTCTTCCATACGTCGAAACGGAAGACTACCAGAGTAATAATTAAAAAATATCAAGTTGTGTCCTACAGAAACATTTAACAAAATTAAAGATCTTTGTCTTCCCTGAAGTTGTGAAAATCTGTAAGCTATTTTCTGTTTTCTTACCTCATGGCTTTGGGGTGTCATTGAAAGCGTATCCAGCTAGCACTCGGAAGGTCGGATTTCGAACTCTGGTGAGGGCATTGCTGATTCTTGCTTCGATCTCCGAAACAAATCTATTTGCTCGACAAATTTGCTCGGACAACAGAGGGGACTGCTAAGCGAACTCCGATTCGTTTCTCCCAATTCGCCAAAAGACTTCAAACAAACAGATTTACAACACACATATTGCTCACGCAGCGCTCCGATAAGGTTTTCAGTGAGGCATATAGAGTAGCTTTGCTTCAGTACACTCAAGTGCGTTAAGTACTAAAAAAATTACAAAAAGAAAGAATTCCTTCTTTGAAAGAACTGTCGACTCTAAATTAGCATTCAGCAATTATGCTATACTATTATATATTATACGATTATACTATTATACTGTTACACTATTCAAAGACCATACTATTATATTACCAACACTAATAAAATATTTGCAATTATTTATAATATAATTTACACCACAGCTAAAGCAATCATTATAAAATTAAGAACTAATTTAAGTACACATCTATGAGCTATGAGAAAATATATCTAAGAGCTATGAGAAATTAAAGGGCAAATAATGAACTGAAAGATGAGTACTTCACTAAGTAAAAAAAGGGGGGAACACGTCATAATTCTCACCTAATGGAAATCTGCCCCAACCACCAATAGTACGCGATATATCTGCAATCCGTAAAAAAATATGTTAAAAAAATTTTCAGCCATACAAATATTCAAATTCTCACGCAAATATTTAGAGAAAACTTTTGTGAATAACTGCATTCTAATCGATATCTTAAGCGTACAGAGCTTCCATGATGGCCACTCTTTTGACCCTCTCACAATAAAAAATTAAAAGGAGAAAATTCATTTTTCTTAGAATCAAAAGCGCAGGCGGAGCGCAATAATGAACCCAAAGCTCACTGTCGACACACACATGTATAAAAAAAGCGATAATAATGCCAGCAAAAAATAAATTTCTCATTTCGGATTGATCCTTCGCTATCATACGTCCGTAGCTCATTATCACAGTTAAAATGTTCCGCAAAGGAAGCTCACAGTACATTAACCAGAAAGATGAATGAGTCCATAGCGGCAGATAGATGGGAACGTAGAAAGAAAAAGAAATAATAATATTTTTTTACAAATTAGCATTTCGTTTCGCAATTTAAATTATACATCATCATGGTTGTTAAGAATGAGGAAGGAATATTGTTAATCGAGTAGAAGGGCAAAGGTTGCGAAAATTTAAATCTTGATGCGAAATGAAAAGTAGTTATACGAAACAAATGGTATTAAATTCTTCGCTTAAATATTTCTTTCAGGATTATTTTTGAATAATGTATTTCTTTCCGATACATAGTAGCAGTTACATTTCTATGAAAAATTATTGTGAATAATTTAATATATTTCAGATATTGCTTTGGCCCAACATTCAAAGATAATTAGTGCTTGAAATGCAAATAAGCTTCAAAATACTGCTGTATAATTTGTTTGTGCGAAATCTTTCCGCTTTACTAAAACAAAAAAAATCCTTTTTTTCCTTCGTCATAGAATTTTTATTTTGGAAAGATAACTGAAAAAGAACTCATAACAATTTGTTCATTTTGGGCAATTCTCTTTTTTTAATTTAACAGTTGCTCAGCTGGTGATTTTTTTATTTATGATAGTGCTCAATTGGTTTCCTACATTCTTTTTCTCAGATTTTTAATGATATATATTTAATTAATTTTAATGACTAAGAAATTTTGTTTGAAATACCCATACAAAGAAATTATGGTATCTGCAAATGATCAGTAGCAAAAAATAGAATAATAACAAAAAATCCTTAGGCTTCCTGAATTCATTTCGTCTTCAAGTTTTTCTTACTTCCTAAAACAGTATAAAGCTTGTCCTAAAGGTCAGTTATGGTAGTGAAATAAGAACTTAAAAGATTACTATTCTTTAGTTTAAAATAATTACGTTCAGCTGCCAAATATTGTAACTTTTGGTGTTAGAATCACACTACATTCATTACATCCTTGCACTCTTTTTTAATGTTAAAAATCACACTTAAACAAACAAAAGAAAAATTTGAAAGCATTAAGATTTCATATTACGGTCAAAGGGGCTTTTTTTTAACGTTTTGTGGGTTACATTTATTTATTAAATATCATGTTCGTCGCATTTAAGGCATATAATTAAGTGCAACAGCAATACCGCAAAATAATTTTAAAATGAGCGTAACTTTAGAATTACCAATACACAATCTCCCGCGCTGGAGATAAAAATTATTTTTTTTTCGTACAGTGTTGCTATTGCTCGATTTGAAATCGTTGAGTTTGTTAATCAAAAATTCGTTGAAGTTTTATAAAATATGAAACAGATAATAAAACAAATTCCAAATTGGGATTTCTAGATGGCCATATTCGGGTGGAAATGTACGTTATTCAAAATTTGATGGCTTTAGGTACCGTCGTTTTATCACAATGCCAAAAACCTATATGTATTTATGCAGATTCTTCATTAATTAATTTCTTTAAATGTAATACAGAGCGGTAATATTTGGCGGCAACAGTTTGAAAAGTGAACCGACGTTTATAGTGAACCAACGCAAAATGCCAAAATGAAATAATTCCTTCTGAGATAACATCTTTTGGACTAAAAATTGAAATTCGTAATTTAAGTCCTTAATAGTTCTAAAATGGATGTGTATGTATGGTGATTTTAATACAGATAGCATTAAAACACACAAAATTATCGAAAGGGGATTTACATTATTAGTATATACGCAATACGAAATTTAATTTTTCTACAGATATACAATGGAAAAAACATCTACTTAAATTGGACTAGAGAAGCAAAGCTAAGCCTGCTCGAAACCCTAAAAGACGGTTTTTACTGTCTTAATCATACTGACCTTTTTCTCTTCACAAATACTGAAATTTAGTCAATTAATCAAATTTTAATTTTCTACTGTAACTATATTAAAAACACTACTGCCAAAATAAAAAGTGAAATCAAATTCACTTGTGAATCTGATGAAGTAGAACATTCAAAAGAATATAAGTACTATAGTTCTTCTCTTTTCTAGCTTTTACTATGTAGCAATTATAAATTTTATAACAAAGATATATCAGCTGCTCTTGTAAAATGGAATTCTGTATCCACTGTATAATATTTATAATTAATACTGCGGAATTTATATATTTAACAGTTATTTTATGTTTAAGCAGCTCTTCTATCGCTCTTACTTTCAACTCACACTGTCTTGCCAAAATACAAATTGACTGCCGCTAGTGTATTCAAAAGAGGTAGAAAGAAGTTAGCATTTAAGGGAATGTTTTGGAAGGGAAAGTCGGAGAAGTCAGAGCGTGTTTTTCCTGCTTGAAGGTCACGTTGATATCCTTGATTTTCTAGCGATTCGAACTCTTTGGCATTGAGCTATTCTTGCCATTAGGTTTGTTTACGCCGACTTTCAAGTCAGAGCCAACTTGCGCGATAGTTAACCTATGAAGCTATATTTAACCTCATTACTCTTAAGTTATTCATTACCTTTTGGGTTAGGCCAAAAGTGTTGACTTTGTGAGAAAGAGTTGGTGCCGTCTCTTAACTGTATTTGAGCTAATAAAGAGTCCTTTTCACCCTTCTCCTGACTTTGTAATACTTCAACAACTAAAACGTCTTTTCAAATATGTCTAATTTTTGAGTTTCTTTGTCTAAGTAGATATATATATTGTAACAAAATATGATGGCTGGTCTAAAAAATAATTGGCAAACTCAAAATTAACTTCTAAATTCAGTTTTTGCCTGCTCATCTCTTTTATAAGCTAACGTTATAGGTACAGCATAAAGACTGAATAACGGTTTAATTCTTCCATCATTTAAATTGGCAAATCTATGAAAATACTTTCATCAAGAAAGTTGAAAAACATTTGAACATTTACTTTGTGAAAATATTTGAACATTCACCTTGTGGAACTATTTTCGTTAAGAGACTTTACAAAATTTACAGTGAATATTTTCTCAAACAACTTGAGGACTAAAAAAAATTATATTTGTGTTAATTTATTATTTACTTTTATTTAGGAGTTACCGTATTTTTCGCCGTATAAGACGCACCGGCATATAAGACGCACCCAATTTTAAAGGAGGCAAATCTAGAAAAAAAAGATTATGAACCAAATTCTGTAGTAAAATATTTTATATCAACTGTATAAAGTTAACAGCAGGTTAAGTTATCCATGTTCCCAATCTGGCTCATTTCAAAGTTATTCTTCTTCCTCGCATCAATAACAAACTTATGAAAAGACAGAATCTTTGATTCGTATTCCTTTGGCATTTTTTGTGCAATTCTGGTTTTGGTGCGCATAGAAAGGCCAGATCTCTTCATAAATCTATAGCACCACGATGGTGATCCGGTGAAATCCTGAATGCCTTTCTCCACAGCAATGCGTTTGGCCTCATAGATTATCATTTTTGTTGAGACAGAAAGTCCATTTTGCCGGTGACGTGTGATCCACTCCTTTACTTCTACCTCTAACTCTGGCCACCTTGCAGTTGGTCCACGCAAGGTGTGCTTGCTTTTATCCAACTTTTGGAGCTGATTCTCCTGTTTCCTCCACTCTCTTATCATTTTCTCAGTTGGAGGTGGCCCAAAGCAAATACATACAGCTTTGCTTTGCAAAGCTTACATACAGCTTTGGCCCAAAGTGTCTCCCGCGCTGGCTTACGAGACTCTAAAAAGTGCACAAAGCCAGCGCGGGGGCGAGCGAAGGCACGCGCCTCTTCGCTCAGCCAATCGCAGCGCGAGGCAGAGACCGTCCAAATACAGGGCGAGGTAGAGCGGGGCTTCTTGGTCTCAGACGGCGCCAAGAGAGACGGCGCCAAGGCAGAGCGGCGCCATGGTGGGCTTTTGTATTTGCCGTATAAGACGCAGGCACTTTTTCCCCCCGATTTTAGGGAGAAAAAGTGCGTCTTATACGGCGAAAAATACGGTATATTGTTGTTGTAATAGTTGTAAATTATATGTTTAAGTCTTTCATAACCTATGTATGAGAAAGATCATGAACAATGATGGGGCGTAGGAAAACCTGCAGGCTATGTCCTTGATGATTCCCCATGTCTTTCCGTCATATGATAAACATTCTCTTGCTTTGCTAATACGCTAACGCCTTATAACAAAATACGATGGCTTCTCTAAGAAATAATTAGCAACCTCAAAATAAACTATTCTAAATTTGGTGTTCTCCCCCTAAATTCATCTGTTCCCCCGAATTCGAGATCTTTCCTTGTTACATAACGCTGCTTGAAAAATGGAACTAAAATCCAAAATTAACCAATCACAGCTTGGATATACTTGTGCATCGACTTGGAATAAATTATTGGATTTAACAATGATTGGATAAATGTCTACCAAGATAGTTTTATATGTGTGAAATGTTCTTCTTTTGAATAATAATATTGAAACGATTTTGAGTATCCATATTGAATATTTAGATAAGAGTATGTTTTTATTTTGCCAGTTAAAAATTATGATAACTATGATAACTGAAAAGCTCTCAAGTAAGATTATTTCCCAAATATTAGTAGGATAAATTACACTTTATGAACTATACGTTATCGCTCTTTATACATTAATTATATTTTATTTTATATATTTATATATATTTTTAAGGAAAAATCACAAAAATAGCTATAACTCCCTCAAAAATAAGCCAGACCGTGTAAAATTTGAATATATTGCCAAGTAAGTGTAGCTGAGTAAAACTGCAATATGCAAATTAGTGGCGCTGCACTCGGAATACGTCATCTGCGAGGAGCATAAAAGTCCATGTTTGAGAGCAAGCCCACATATTTCACTGCGATAGTGACATCAGAAATATGAGATAGCCAATTCGTAACAAAGACCTCCAGGCATCATTTGCCTGCAGAACTACGATGGAGAGCTTTTGGGAGATTAGAGGCAGAACAAAGTCAAATAGAAGTGGCCAGATGGCTAAATGGGAGTCCTTCTGTGGTTCATAGACTTTGGAGGCAATTTCAAACCACAGATTTGGCATCTAGGAGGTTCAGCCAAGGACCGCCACCTGCTACGACGAGCACCGATGACCGATCTTTGACATTATGTGCAGGCAGGAATAGAACCGCTACTCCGATTCTTCTTAGATCCTCCCTTGCTGCAGCCACCGGAAGGTTGGTGTCAACGTCAACTGTGCTCAGAAGACTTCACGAAAGTGGTCTATACGCAAGGCGACCAGCCATTTGCAAGCCGCTCACGTCACGCCATAGGACGCATCTTTTGCAGTGGGCAGGACAACATGTCCATTGAACGCCTGATCAATGGAGGGCTGTTCTCTTTATGGATGAGTCCAGGTTTAGTCTAGAAAACGACAGTAGGTGTTATTTGACATTGAGAGAACCTGGAACCCGTTATCATCCGTCAAACATCCGTGAAAGAGATGCATACGGAAGAGGCAGTGTCTGTTTTTGGGGTCGCATCTCTTTGGGTGGACACACAGAACTCCATGTCTTTCCAAGGGGAACCTTGATTGCTCCGGTTTGCAGAGATGACATCCTTGATGCTTATGTGCGCCCATATGCCGGGGCAATAGATGATGCTTTCCTGTTTAGAGACTACAACGCAAGACCACACAGGGCTCGCATCGTAGATGATTATCTTCAACAGGAAACAATTATGCGAATAGAGTGAGCTCGATCCCCGGACTTGAATCCCATCCAGCACGCTTGGAATGCTTTAGGGAGACGTCTATCCGCCCCCTCAGACCCTTGCCGCGCTTGCAACTGCTTTTGAAGAGCAATGGCTCTCGCTTCCTTTGGAACTGATAGACCGCATAATTGAAAGCATCACACATCGCTGTATGTGCTGTATTGCTTCTAGAGGTGATCGTATTGCATATTGAAGGTACTTTTCCTATAACAAACTGACACCTTCCATTTTTTCATTTTATACATGTGCTAATTTCTGTACCACCATAATTGTCTGGTAATTTCTTTTTATGTTATTTGATACCTTACTATGTGTTATATATTGTGGGTACGTTTCATAAAATTCTACATGTAACTTTTTTAGTAATCGTGATTTTTGTGATTTTTCCTTAATTTATTACTACCAGTATATATATATGTATGTAAAATATAAAAAGTACGATGGCTTTGCTCTACGCGAACAGGCAATTTCTAATTAACTTTCCGCAATTTCAGGACCTTCCCGCTAAGCCAGTACTTTCGAGAACATTCTGGCATGTTATATAACCGCTCTATCGGTATAAATACCGAGTACGCGCCATTTTTTTGTCAGATTGCTTCCTGCCATGGCTGCTAAAAGATCCTGCGCTGCTCTCTCCAACTTTCTTCCCTTTGTTAGAATAGTTATGAAGCAGAAATCTTAAATTTAATATTATTTAATTTAAAGCATTATTGAATAAGCAATTTGGAGAATCTCATCTAAGAGAAAAGTGATCTACAGTGTGAATTGAATAAAGATGTGGATTTAAAACCTAAATCCTTCTGTGTCATCATTCTGCTGCCTTCTACTCCGCAACGACGACGCCTGCACTCTGATTTAACCCGATTGCCAAGCTTTGTTATTCCTGTGCCCATCCATAAAATCATCACATATATATATATATATATATTATTTTTTATCTTTGTGTTTTCAAACATATATAAATAACGTTTTATTTATGCCTAAACTTCTAGTTCATTCTTATCCTTCCTGGATATCATGAAATTTTGGTTTAAACCCTCACATTGAGGGTATAACATGATTTGAAAGAAAAGGTGCAAGGTGCATGAAGACAGAGTTCAAGTAAGGAAAAATTAAAACATTCATTATAATAATGCTAAGAGAAGTCAGGTAGAAGTTGACAAAACATGAAAATTAAAACTTTTGATCTAGAATTAATAAGCCAAAAATAACTACAGACTTTTTTATTGTGTTCCAAATTTATTAGTTTATACTTGACCTAGTAATGGAACTTTAGTCCTATAACCTTACTAATAGGTAACGAGTTATTGATAAAATAGCATGATAAGATTTATAAAAGTTTAAACAACCTCTTATTAAACTGAACTTTAATGTAAAAAACACGGCACTTTTTCTGCAGGTAACCACTCCTTGTGGCGATACATAAACTAATAACTTTGTAGAATCAGCAGTTTTGTTTTACTAATTCAAACTGATGAAAGAAAAAAATGAGTAATCATCTTGAATACGCGCCGAGTGTGCTACCGTTACACCCCGAAGGCATGCAGAAAAAAGGAAGAAAATAATCTATATACTGTCCCTTTTAATGGCGACTGCAAATAAGGGGACCAATCGCCAAATCCTAGTGGTGACGCTCAAATTACTAAAAGTCATCTACAACTTGAGACACACTCTATTAATGCAGTAACCTTCCCTGATGTAAAACATCGAGTGATGACCACATATATTTGTTGAACAGACGGGGTTTTTCATTTTATAGTCTTCTTCTTGTTAAGTACTCTTTTACTGTGATATTTTCTGATTACTCTATCTGTGGTTTCAGTGATCCAAAGTTTACCACTGCTTACCAAAATCTGCAAATTAAACAAATAAACTGTATACGTTATTTCTCCTGCCTTCGTGATGTAATGGTCAGCACACTCGGCGTGTATTCCAGAGGTTCAAGGTTCCAGTCCCGGCGAGGACACTTCTCATTTTCCACGTCTCTCAGCATCAAAAATCCTAATGTCTGTACAGTGCCGCCTGAACTAAAAAAAGGTGGTGTATGATGATGATTCTCCACCACCAGGATCTGGCGATTGGGTCCCCTAATCCCCAGTCGCCCTTTGAAGGGGGGAGTATATAAGGTATTTCTCCCGCTTTCTTAGCATGCCTTCGTGGTGTAATGGCCAGCACACTCGGCGCGTATTCGAAAGGTCCTAAGTTAGAGTCCCGGTGAGAGCTTTGCTCATTTTTCATGTCTTCTGCTTCGAAATAACCTAATGTCCCTACATCCGTTATAATTTAAATAACAGAAACCGAAAGGTAAAGCGCTATATTATGAAATATAGCAGCCTAAACGAGTCCTAAACGATTACTACACGAATGACTGGGATTGCTTTTTTTTAATTTTTTCATTAATTTCATGGGAAATATGAGTTTTTAATAATTCTTTTTTTTTTGTATTCCATAACGTGAAAATATCAAGTATTGTACAGTAGTCTTAACTCGCTTTTTTTTGAGATCAAATATTTCCAAATTTCAAAAGCATGTTTCGTAAAGCATAGATTTTTTAGATTCGGAATTTTGATATTTTTTATCAATATATTTGACTAAATTTTACTTTGATTAAAAACAGTGCATTTGAAAGATTAGATTCAAGTAGTATATACGCTGAATGTATAGGTCTGCATTTAGAGTTTCAATATTTTTAAATGCGCTGACAAAAATTTCTAGAAAGAGTTTTGCTTTAAAAATAGCGTATAAATAAATTAAAATAAAACGCAAACAGATTTTAATCTCTTTTTTAATAAATCCACGTATTTTTTTCTGTAGAGAATCTAGAGTTTCCTTTTAATTAATTATTTTGAGAAGGGTTCTTGGAGTTCCTTTGATTAATTATATTTTGCCCAAGCATTTTTACTCTTTGAAAGCAGGTATTTTGAAATTCTATGAGAAGTGAGCTTCTGATTTTGTTTGCAAACTAAATCCACTTTTTTCTTTGAGGATTTGTTAAACCAATTTAAAATATTCCAGGCTCTTGTTAAAATAAATTTATTTTTATATTGCGGTTACTTTGGAAAATAATGCCATTGTTGGTTACTTTTTGCATAAATATGGGAACAACGTCTAATGTATAACAATGGTCAGTAAAATAGAAAATGAGTATTCCTTCGTTTCACGAGTCATATACAAATTACTTACACTCATATTTGAAAATGACTTTTTAGTATTTTACTTAATTAACTTTAATATGTTTTTGAAATGTTTACTATAATGCTAGGAATCGACCCGATTTCAAAGCCAGCAGAAAGGACTGGTTGCATGCGCGTTTTACGTAATTTACTTAATGTTATAAGGCATTTTCTACCTTCTTTCTGCATTCTTTCCTGGTATAACGGTAACACACTCGGCGCGTATTCGGGAGGTCTATGTTGGAGTCTCTGCGAGAGCATTGTACATTTTTTACATCTCCAGCATCAAAATATCCTAATGACTCTACAGTGGCGTCCGAATTAAAAGGTGGAGGATGATGATTCTTCACCAGGATTGGGCGAATGGGATCCTAATTCCTAGTCGCTGTTTAAAAGAGAAGTATATAAGGCATTTTGTTCTTCATTTCTGCATGCCTTCGTGGTATAATGGTAGCATATTCGGGGCGTATTCGAGAGGTCCAGGTTCGAGTCCCAAGGAGGGCATTGAAACTTTTACACGTCTAAGTCTCCGAATGCTTATTTCAGTTAATTTTCAGAACTTTCTGAATAAACTAGTTTTCTCCAAAAAAAATCGAATTACATTTTCAAAAACAAACAGGTCTTAAAAACGATTATCACTAATATCCGTGAAAGAAAAGCGAAGTCACTTCGATAATATTAAATAACTCATAATTGCAAATAAATTTGAAAAACGAAAGGGTCGGTAACAAATGTGAGCCACAGTAAATTTATTCCTCTTTCAAAATATCGCATGCAAACAAGCTGTGAATTCAAAGATATGATTTGGCATTATCTGAAGGAAAACTTTCCTACTTCATAATTTAAAAACGTTCTGAAATGTATATTATTAAAATATTTAAGTGCGAAATTAACAACATTATTATTCAGGAAAGGGGAAAACATCAGTCATTACTTCTACATGGAAAGGAGACTCCAAACGAGTAACAGAAATTCGGCCGATGCTGAAACCAATTGCAAAGTCTTTAAATATATTTGTAACAACAATTAATAAAATAATAAATGAAAATTTACAACTTAAAAAAACTAAAATATAAAACGTTCACCAGCTTTTGTCGAGGCATGCGGTTCAACGAAAACAGTTTATAGAAACCCGTATGAAAACTACATTTAGCAGGAGATAAATGAAAAGGCATTATGACTTTTGATGAAGCATGGATTTGCCTAAATGACTGCAACAGGAAAAGGTCTATTTATCCCCGAAAACGAAGTGACAAAATTACAAACTTTATTCTGTCAGTGTAAAGAAATATTCAGTAAGTTGTGGGATTCTCTTACAACGGAAAATTAAAAATAAGAAGAGTGGAAAAAAGTGTTAAAAATCAACCAATATGCTGTCAACGGAAACTTTTCCGTCCGATAATTACAGAGTACATTCCATTTCTTTATCCCAATGATTTTCAAGGAGTGAAAGTTCATCAAGACAAAGCAATAAGTCATACTCCAAAAAATACCACCTTCTTTCCTTGAAAATTGAAGACTGTATTGCATAACATATTCCTGCGAGCCCCCTGATGTTTCATCTATGGACTACTACGCCTATAGTCTCTTAAAAAGAGCGCTTTCTAAGTGCAGATTGTTAATCACTGAAAGTAATGGAAGAGGAATATAACATTACCCCTGCAAATTTTTTTAAAAGCCCTTCTGTTATCCAAATCTCAACGCAGACATATGGCACAGGAAAACGGCTATCAGATCGGATATTTAAAAAATACTCTTTACATTCAAATTCGCTGAAACAACCTTGTATTTGGCGTACATTTACTAAAAACACTCAGTCGATTTC
>KK112839.1:0-53497 GCA_000611955.2 Stegodyphus mimosarum
CCCTTGTAAGTATTCACCATGTTTCCAAAGAGCATGCACAGAACACTCAGTCCTGATAAGGTAGCACACAAAATGTTAAAGAAAGTCCCTTTGGACGTAATTTAAATTCTGAAACCTTTCAGATTTTTTTTTCATTTTTTTCTCAGTTCATCATACCAGTATTAAATTTTCTTAATAAGGTGATTTACATAGTTTGTTTGTTTGGCACGATTTTGTTCTTTTTAACTTTACTTAATAAATACCATATCCTCTCATCTACGCCACATAAAATTCCAGCAAAATCACAAAATATTTAAAAAAGCAGATCTTTAAACTTCCTACTAGAGTGTTAAGTGTTGCCAAACATTTTTCTATTTTTTCATTCTTTTCTAAGTTCATCATATGATTATTCAGTTTTCTTAACAAGATAACCTTCTTCAGTGAACGCAGCAGATGTTCAAAAGTAATAGATAACAACGTAACCTATAAAATTACTTCGCCATTTTATCTTAATTTTAACTTAATTAGCATCACTTTTTTCCCACTTACGCCACGTAAAACTGAACTGCAAAATCGCAAAATTTGTGAAAAACCACGTGTCACAATATTTTATCCAGAAACCACAGAAATTCTATAGCGACGGGATTAGGGTTTTGCTAGAAAAATAGCAGAATGCCATCGAACAAAATGGCTGCATAGTTCCTTTTCTTATACCAATAAGTCTACCTTCAATTTTGACCTCTAAGAGCTCATTACTTTTCAGACTGCCAAATATGTAAATATAAATACTGTGTTTAATCGCTTATTAATTTTTAGTAACTAAGGCTTCCGATTCATATAAAATATACTCTTGATTACTTGACTGCACGATTGTAACTGAATTGCAAGAAGCAAAGAATATCAGCAGATTTCTTTGCTCCTGATTCTCGCAGATTGATTTCCTCCTGATTCTTGCAGATTGATTTCCTCCTGATGAAGACTGTCTTGTACCTGTTTGCCTTCGAAATCGATTAAGTTCTTGTACACGAAATACGAGGCTGTTTCTTTGCTGATTTTATGTTTTAGTTTGGCGTGTTTCTCTTCTGTTATAGTTTCATATGTTGCGCAAAACATTTTAGGTGTTCTCCAGAATTTGTTATTTAAGGGTTTCTTTAAACTATAAATTTTGTAGAACTCCTAGAATGTTTGAAATGCAAAATAAAATTATTGTTTTAGGAGCTGAACAAAAGAAAAATTAGACTTTTATTGATCCTACAAAAATTAAGTTTCAGGGATTTTAAAAAAAAAAAACAATTTTTAGGTCTTCTACAAAAGTCAGGGATTCCATAAAAGAAAATTATTGTTCTAGAGATTAACAAAAATTAAATTTAAGAAAAAAAATTATAATTTAAAAATTTAAACAAAAAGAAATTAAAGTTTTAGGACTTTTTTAAAAGTAAATTGCTGCTTTGAGGGTTCCGAAAAAATTATAATTTTGGAGTTTCGACAAAAAATAACAGTTTTTGAGATTCACAAAAAAAAAAAAATTCTTGTTTTAGGAGCTGAACAAGAAGAAATGATGTTTTTAAAGGTTGTATGATTTTTTTTGTTTTAAGAATTCCCCCCCCCCCGAAAAAAAATTAGTATAAAATTAGTATTGCAAAAGAAAATTATAGTTTTGGGTCACCTGCATAAGAAAATTGCAGGTGTGACTGTTCCACAAAAAAATTATAATTTCGGAATTTTCATGAAAAATTATTGTTTTAGAGGCTGAACAAAAGAAAAATTATACTTCTAAGGTTTCTACAAAAATTATAGTTTTATAAATTCGACAAAAATTACGGTTTCAGAATTTAAACAGAAAAAAATTTTTTTTTAATCTTAAAGGTTTCAGATTTTAAATTACGTCCGAAGGGGTGTTTTTTTTTACATTTTGTTGCTACCTTTATTTATTAAATATCACGTTCTTCGCACTTAAACCATAAAATTCAGTTCAAGAGCAAAATCGCAAAATAATTTTAAAATGAGCATATCTTTAGAATTTCCGATACACAGTCTCACGCGCTGGAGATAAAAATGTTTTTTTCTGTACAACGTTGCCATTGCTCGCTTTGAAATCCTTGAGATTGTTAATACAAAGTTCGTTAAAGTTTTACAAAATATGAAATCGGTAATAAAACAAATTCTAGATGTCAAATTTGGGCTTCTAGATGCCCATATTCGCAGTAGGATTACGCCATTGAAAATTTGATAGCTCTAGGTACCGTCGTTTTATCACAGTGCAAAAAACATACATACATTTATGCAGATTCTTCATTATTTAATTTTTTCAAATATAATACAGGGCGATAATATTTGGTGGCAACAATCTGAAGAGTGAAACGGACATTAAGAGTGATTCGACGCGAAATCGCAAAACGAAAACAATAGCCCTTCAGCGACAAAACACCTTTGGACTGAAAAGGTTTTAGGGCTTTCGCAAAAGAAAATTGTTGTTTTGAATGTTCCACAACTGAAAATGATAGCTTTGTGGGTTCCTCACAAAAATTATAGTTTCAGGGAGTTTCCGAAAATAAATTAATAGTTTTAGAGATACAGGGAAATGTCAATGTATAAAACCCACTTCGTAAAGGCTGTAGAATTTTTAACTTCAGCTTTCTCACAGGAAACGAGCTAGTTTTTGTATAATTCTGATATTAGTTCTGGCAACTGGTTTAGTGTGCCGAAATAAAATAAAATGAAATCGCATTTCCATCAAGCCATTGTTCAGTTAGCTGGCTTTTCAATTGACCGGTGTATGAATAAACGATATTCTTTGCACAAAAAAAGGATTTAGCGAAGCTTTTAAATTGACTAGATATCAAAAGACGAGATTTTTTTCTCCTCGTTTCCTAGTGACGCTTATATATAAAAGATTGCCTTTAGCCGCGGATGCCTCGGCCACTATCATCTTTCCCAGCCGTCATCGTCGTGCGAAAGAAATCGATTCTTTCACTAAGATATCGATTCCCTGAATAAGATATCGGAGATCTCTGAATCAACGAAAATTCCGATAATTCCGCCCCGGCATTACGATTAGAGGACGGCATCAGATGGCAACAGCTTCTAGCCAAGATTAGCTGTCATTGGATGCTGACGCTTCACTAGCTTCCCAATTTAGTTGAAGTTTATGAAAGTTTCGAATAGGATTTTTCGAAATGGTTCTATCGATCGTCCGAAGATGAGACTTTTCGTTTTTATTTTCCATTTGTCATTCGAGCTGGTTGCCGAAAGTTAAGTCTTTCACGCATTTTAACCAAGTCTAATTTTTTTTTTCTGCCAGATTATTAATGACTTCAAAGATTCAAAGATTATTTTTAATTTTTGTCTTAGTAGGATTGTTTTGATTTTATCTGTTCTCTCGCGTGCATTTTTCATATTTCCTTAAAGGAGATTTACCTGTAGCCAAGAAAGTTACAAGTGAAAACATCGCGGACGAAAACGTCGCGAAAAAACCGTCGTAATAAGCATCGTTGGAGGAAAGAAAGCAAGCAGAAAACACCGTGATGCACTCCCGCTCAAAAAATAAGCAAGAAAGTCAAAACGGGAAATAAAAATAGAACTTTTTAATGAATATGCGTGAAATTTATCCATGAGGTTGGTGTAACATTACTAGACCATACAGCAAACAATAAAGCAAAGACATACAAAAACACGTATGTTACGACCATCACATCGCGAAAGACCAAATGGGTTGGAAGAATGGGCAATGGAAACGTGCGCAAATAACGATTATGATGCGCTCTAACGGATATGTTTGCTTGACAACGGCGAGACAATCTGGCTATAGTGTCGTTGATTGTCGTTTTGGAAGTAGCGCCATTCCTGTAATAATTCATGTCGGAGCTCGTGGGGGCTGCCTAGCGGCACACTGTCACCTGCTATCCTTCGTTCTAAATATGACCTACACATCCCCTCTGAGATTCGGGTCCGCTGATCTAGCAGGCCACGGCAGATGTGGAATGGTTTCACTCTCCAGATAACTCCACGCCACTTGAGTTATAGGCAAGAGGGGGTATTATCATCCATAAACATCGCATCGGAACCCATTGCAGCGATGCAAGGATTCATAAGAGGGTATATAATTTCGTCGCGATAGCGGATGGCTCTGAGGCACCCACCAGGAACCACGTAGAGGTCGGTGCGATTGTTCCTAGCTATCCAAGCCCATACAAGTAATCCTCCTCTTCTGAAATGGTCTCTTTTGACCATGTTTGGCTGCCGATAGTGTGTCCCTGGCTCTCGCCATATCATTGCCCTTCGGTTGTTAAATCGAGACTTATTCGTAAAGGCCCACTGCTGTGGTGTCCAACTGCGATGTCCACGGGCCTAACTCAACCGCGATGTGACATGCTGTGGAGACAACGCAACACAAATCGCAGGTTGTTTGTTGCGCGTACCGTCCACGCAGTAAAGTTTGGCGGGAAATGGGTTGTCTTGCAACAGCAGAGAGATGCGAGGCCAGCTGTCTTGCTGTTAGTGATGTACGACGCTGTTAACGATCGCTTCCTGTTGCTATCGTCTTCGACTTTGCTAATCCTCCGATCCTTTATACTGTCCGTACTTACAAATGTCATGCAAAAACATCGTTCAAATGCAATCGAGAGAGGTCAAAATGGATATTTTCGTTGAAATATGATACCCGAAATTTTTCGCGATTACAATACTTCCTTTACTTCGTACAAGGAAGTAAAAATGAAGCCCTGAAAAAAAAAAAAAAAGATGTCATGTATGAAATTGTAGAAGTTAGTTTGATAGCTGATTTTTTTCTTGCATTTATCTTTTTATTTTATTTGTGTGTATTTTTATCAAATAGATTTTATTCAGTAATGTTTTTATTTGTAATTAAATTAACCTGTTAATCTTTTAGGAACCTATGTATAATCAATATATCCTTTTTTTTTCTTTTCCAGGTATGTATCTGTAGTTAAGTAAAGTATTACGTAGAAAATATTCTTACGCATGGGTGGTATGTACGTTTGATCATATTTTTGAGTGTATTATTTTTCTCATTAATTATGTTATAGTTGCTTCTCATTAATTGTGTTATAATGTTGTAGTTGCTTGGATTGGATTCGTGGGATATTAAAAATTTACTTGTAGCTCATAACTACTGTGCTGGCTATTAAAATTGCTACACTAGGAAGGACAGCAAATTTGTTGCATACTATCTGAAGTACTCGACGTTGCCCTGGTTTTGCGCAGAGTGAAGAAGCTTCATTTAAGGGAGAGAATTTTTTTTTAAATATCTGGTAGCCACAGAGTGTCTTCCTATTTTGGTTTAAGATGAATCGTCCAAATTTTGCGAAACTCGAATAAAACTGTAGAACAGTATAGAACTAACACGTTTTTGAGTTATGCGAGTTACATACGTAAGTATGCGTAGACATCACAAAAAATTCTCTTCTGCACGCTTTTTAAATACATTTTACAATCCGTTTTTTTTGGGGGGGAAAGCGACTTTATTATGTCCGTGCATACAGATGTCACGCAGAAACATCGTACAAATGGATTCGAGAGCGGTTGAAATGTGATATCCGAAATTTTTCGGGATTACAATATTTTCTTTACTTCTTACAAGGAAATTAAAAGATTCCGTGAAAGAAATAATTATTTGCTAAAGTTGCCGATTGGAGGAAATGTGGCGCTCTTATAGTTTACATAACTGAAAATTTGCATGAAACGCAGATAAAATATGAAAATGCAAGTTCTTGGTTACATAAACCTCAACAGCGTCAGTAATTTAGCCTATAAAAATAAGGGAAAAAACACCGAAAGCATTCCGAATGTTAGCTGGATTTAGACCTCGGCGCGCGTTACTTGTGTAGTGGTTTTAATGTCATCAATCAAACTCAGTCGTCGCAGTTCTTGAGTTTAGAAATCGCAGCAACCTTATAAGGTATTTCTCCCGCCTTCTTAGCATGCCTTCATGGTGTAGTGGTAGCATGCTCGGCGCGTATTCGAGATGTCCGTGGTTTGAGTCCCGGCGACGGCATTGCTCATTTTTCAGCTCTCCTGCTTTCAAAAAATACCTAATGTCTCTACAACCTACATAAAGGCCCTCTGTTAATTAATTCATTGAAAGGCATGATATAGAAGTTTGAAGAAACATGATCTTTAGCAGTTCGGTTTGCTAAAAGGCGGCAACCAGTGTCAGTCAGAACACACAGTTTCTGATGTCGCGACTGCTGTCGTTAACGGCACCTATGGAACGATTTCTCGTAGTAGCAGTGCCCGGGGAATAGCCAGACGATACTGGATATGAATCTTTGAATGGTATACAAAATCTGAGGAAAGGGCTTCACTTCTGCTCATTCAAGATAAGCCGTGTACAGGAATTAAAATACAGCGATTATGGTAAACGGGCGGAATTTGCTGTGACATGTCTTGCCAGGATGGAGATCTACACTCACGTTTGTGAAAATTGCAACACCAAGAAGGAATCGTCATAATTGAATGCAATTTAATACACAGTTGAGTGGTAGTGGTACAAATAAATGATTAAATGTTCAAAGCAAACAAACAAGAACAAGAGATCAGAATCAGTATTTTGTGTGGCCACCACGCGCCGCAATAAGTGCTGCTACACGACGTGGCATGGAGTCAAACAAAGTTTGAATGTCTGACTGAGGAAGAGCATTCCATATCGTTTGTACGCGTACCCAAAGTTCGTCTGCAGACGCAACAGGACGAGGATCACGAGCAAGACGCCGACCAATGACATCCCACACATGTTCAATTGGCGACATATCCGGGGAACACGCAGGCCAAGGAAGAAGCTGTACCTGCTGCGCTGCAAAGAAGGATTTAACAATCCGAGCAGTATGAGGGCGGGCATTGTCCTGTTGAAATACAGCGCCTGGCAAGCTTTGAAGGAAGGGAACAGCTTCGGGCTGTAGAACTTCACGGATATACCGGTTGCTGTTCAGATTGCCCACAATTCGTAGCAATTGAGATCGTCTATGATATGCTATGGCGCCCCAGACCATAACTCCGGGTGTTCGTCCACTGTGGCGTTCGATAATGCACTCCGGAAGGTGGCGTTCACCGGCATAGCGTCTGACACGAATGCGGCCATCATGGTACCACAAATTAAAGCGGGATTCGTCAGAAAACACGACATGCTGCCAATCAGCACGCCAGTCTCTATGCTGATTGGCCCATTGTAGCCGCAGGCGGCGATGGTCGTGCGTTAGGGGGATCCTGTATAAAGGAGTCCGTGCGCGCAGTCCACACTGCAGCAGACGTCTACGAATTGATGAAGCACACAATGAAACACCTGTAGCTATTGACCACAGTGCTGCCAATTGTCTAGAGGAAGCTGTACGGTCCGTCCGCGCCATGCGGACCAGGTGTCTATCATCGCGAGCTGACGTCACATTTCGGGGTCCACTCCCGGATTTCCGAGTTGTCCGACACTCGTCCGTCCACTGCTTCCAAACGCGCATCACTGTGCTGCTGTTACGCTGCACACGAGAGGCTACTGCACGATACGACAATCCAGCTTCACGAAGGCCGATGATTCTCCCTCGTTCAAACTCTGTAAGTTGTTCAAATCTCGCTCTCTTTCGTCGACGAGGCATAAGTACAGATTGAGTTAACGTTTACCACTAGCAGATAACCACCGATAACCATACACGCCTCGCTACAGCCGCCTATTTATTCGGATCCATCAGCCGTTCAGAGGGCGCTGCTCAGCATACGCATGCGCTACGGATTTGCAATTCTAATCATTTGCATATCATGCGCTACTTTGCATTTCCTGAAAATTTCAGCTCACTCGCGCAATTTTCACAAACGTGAGTGTACATTGCTTGGTAGTGGAGAATTTCTTAAGAAGATGAGGCCAGTTTTCCCCTAAATGGAACTGTTAATATTCACAGTTCTCGAATTTAGGCATTCGAACAGTTCTGTGCAGTTCGTGAAACCCCATTGCATTCACCAAAAGTCACTTCACAGCAGATTTCATCAACGTACCATTCTTTATCGAGAACTTTACTCTAACAGGATTAGTCGTCTGTACCGTTACCACGTAAAGACTAGTCGTTTTGACTAGTATATACTGTCTAGTTTTGTCATTCTACAGCTTGAGGACGACAAGTAGACAAGTAGAAACAACTGCTGTATGGGTAACTTTTATGCAGGATGGAGCACCACCGCACATTGGGCTATCGGTACAGCGACTGTTACGCCCTCACTTAACGAAAGAAAGTGTCGCTTTTTCTACTTGCATGGCCGCTTTGATCTGCGGATCTAACCCCATATGACATTTTCTGGGCGTTATTTAAATTCGAAGGTTGTCTTCGTGCGGTCCTGACCTAGACGACTTTAAAGGACAACATACCCCAGATTTTTCTGAATATTCTTTGTGACAGATTATGTTCGGCCATTTGCAATGCTATCTATGCAGTGTGTGACTACCAGAAGGTGGTCGCATTGTAAAAGGTCTATGCCCTCGTCGAAGAAGCAATTGTATTGAATAAAGTGTTATGGTGCATTGAAATAGCATCTCTGCAACCCTTCGGGGCAGTTCATGGGCTGCATCAAAACGGTGTTGCACTGAAATTTCTTCATTGTGTAGTTCTCAGCTGTGTAGGATTTTCGGAATTATTATTAGCCCAAAGGGGCAATTTGGCCAGAAGGGCTATAATTTTCGTTTTGCCGTTTTGCGTATAAATGGCCTTTCATTTTTCAGATTATTGCCACCAAATATTGCAGCCCTGCTTTATATTTAAAGAAATTAAATAATGAAGAATCTGCATGACTGTATGTATGTTTCTTGCACTGTGAAAAAACAACGGTACCTAGAAACATTCAATTCTAAATAACGTAGTCCTCCACTCGAATATGGGCATCTGGAAACCCTAATTTGGAATTTGTTTCATTACCTATTTCATATTTCGTAAAACTTTAACGAATTTTAGATCAACAAACTCAACGATTTCCAAGCGAGCAATGGCAAAACTGTGCGAACAAAAGAACATTTTTATCTCCAGCGGGAGGGACTGTGTATGGGAAATTCTAAAGATATGCTCTTTTTAAATATTTTGCGATATTGCTGTTAAATTGAATTTTAGGGTTTAAGTGCGAAGCACGTGATATTTAATAAATAATGGTAACACACAAAACGTTAAAAAAAGGCCGCTTTGGGCGAAATATATTACCTGAAAGTTTTCAAATTTTTTTAATTTTATTTAATTTATTTATTTTTGACCCAAACTGTTTTCCATGTCGTCATTAGTTCCCCTACGAATTTGGTGGCATTCCAGATAGGTCGAGGGGCAAGTGGTTTCAGCCCTGTGAAAAAACAACGGTACCTAGAGCCATGAAAATTTGAATAAAGTAGTCCTCCACTCGAATATGGGCATCTGGAAGCCCAAATTTGAAATTTGTTTTATTATCTGTTTCATATTTTCTAAAACTTTAACGAATTTTTGATCAACAAACTCAACGATTTTGAAGCGAGCAATGGCAACCCTGTACGAACAAAAAAACATTTTTATCTCCAGCGTGCGAGACTGCGTATCGAAAATTCTAAAGGTAGACTCTTTTCAAATATTTTGTGATATTGCTTTTGAAATAAATTTTATGGTTTAAGTGCGAAGCACGTGATGTTTAATAAATAAATGTCACACAAAACGTTAAAAAAGGGCCGCTTTTGGCGTAATATAAAATTTGAAGGCCCTTCAGATTTTTAATTAATTAATTAATTTTTGACAGAAACTTTTTCCCATGTGGTCATCACCCCCCTACCAAATTTGGTGGCGTTCCAGATAGATCGAGCTACAAATGGTTCTGAGTAGTGTTAGTGTAAAAACGAACATTCTGTATTTTTACCTACTGGTTTCCTTCTCATTTCTGCATTTGGATTGTGTCCTTATAACCTTATTTTTGGTTTTATTTTCTTAACATTTCCATGTGAGGGTTGATCGAAGGTCTCCGCTGGTAAATCACTTTTATTAGAACGAAAAAAAAAAAGATGTATTTGTTTAGAAATGGACTTGGAATATGTTTGGTTATCACGCGAGGTTACAACTTTTTTTGAACAGACTTACTTTCTTATTCCGGGCCTTTTTTCTACTCTGCTGAAATCTTGCCATTTCTTAAAATTTCTAAAACTTTTTTAAAGAAATATCTATATATTATTTTCTTCCAGAGAGAGACTGGGAAAGTGGAACTTCCTACTCTTCTAAGATTCTGTTTTCGATGAAAACGGAAACATAAGTAAAAGATAAAAAAAAAATAAAGTTACCCATTGTAGGAAAGGATAAGCACTTAGAAAAGAATTTTCTGTTGAACACCCTTCAAAAGAAAAAGAATGAAGGAAATAAAAATGTTGCCTTGTGTATCTTTTATTACAGAATATCCGGTTTAAAAAAGTACCATACAGTAAATAGCTTACACGAGCAAAATAAATTGTTAAGTAACAACAAGAAAAGGCTTAGTGAAAAAAAAACTGGATGAAGGCAAGAGAGCATCTTAAAAAAAAATCAAGAGCCTAACAATGAAATAATCCTAAAAATCCATTCCCCGTATTTAGTTAACTGTTCTGAAACACTCAGAGTCTAAATAGGCTTCCTGCCATTAAAACGCTCAAAGCCGAAGGCAGAAATTTAGTTTAAGATTTCTATCGGAAACTAATACTAAACCTTTTCTTGTTGGAGCTAAAAATAAAATAGGACCGGTGGCGTAGCAAGAGAGAGCGGTCCGCTCCAGGCAGCTTTTTCACGTGAAACATTATTTTATTAGGTTTAGTTACGTGGATCGTTTGACGCAGGGGAAGAATAATAAGATTCTAAATTCCCATATGGTGTTAAATTAAGATGAAAATGGAACGTTGTACCCGACGTGGTACTGATACTTTTCGAATTGTTACAAACCTGTTCTTAGAAGGTGAACTGCGCCAAAAAAAAGGGGGGGACAGTTCTATATCTCCCGTTTTACTGGGCCGATTGACGAAATTCAACTTGCGTTTTTCATGTCTCGAAAGCGCGACATAGAATATGTATTAGATTTATATATAGTATTGCGAAAAATTCGGCGGTTGCGCCTGTATGTAAGCTTTCCGGCATAGCACTAAGGTTTCCATAAAATAGTGTTTGGTAGGGTTGCCAGATTGGCGACTTTATCGCCCATTTAGCGACCAAATTGGCGATATCCCATGGTCCAATCGGGAAGCTTCTAGAATAACTTCCTGTCGAGACATTTCTCGAAACGTGTGG
This sequence comes from Stegodyphus mimosarum, assembly GCA_000611955.2. Taxonomy (NCBI): domain Eukaryota; kingdom Metazoa; phylum Arthropoda; class Arachnida; order Araneae; family Eresidae; genus Stegodyphus; species Stegodyphus mimosarum. The sequence continues at coordinate 11,220 of KK112839.1, forward strand.
AACCTAAGGAAAAGCTATATAAACCCTTGCGTTTCTCAGAGCCGGCAGTGTGATTAGTTGTGAAAAGTGTGAGAATAGCTGCTTACTGTGAGTGCTAAGCTACGCGAGAGTTTTGGTGAACGGAAAGCGATCGAGATAGTGCTTTGCCGTGAAGCTACCTTTACAGTATAGCTTGACAGTGTATTGGTGATTGTTCCACGGTGTTTATTATAAGTCGAGTGTTGCCGTGAAGTTGCCTTTACAGTTACAGCCTGAAGCTGTGTTGCTGATTGTTTCAGCGTATTTATTGTAGATTTTCGACGCTTTTAAAGGTAATTTTGGAACTGTGCTGTAAATAGTGATTCTTGTAAATAAATTGTGCTTTTTATTGTTCTGCATCGTGTTTTTATCCGATACTCTCAAATCCACGAACCCGTATAACGCAACATTAGCATTGTTCTAATGTAGATATTTTGCCACGAAATTAAATTGTTTCTGAAATGACATGCCGATTTTTATCCACATATCATTTCTACGAGTCCAATTATGCCAAACTGCCAAATTTTGTAAAAATCGCACGAGTTGTTTTTAAAAAATTAGCTCTCAAAATTTTAGCTCCTCAGTGCTAATTGAATTTGGTATATATTTAATAATATATCTTTTTTTTTACTTTTATTATTAAACTTATTTTATTCTTCCTTTCATATTTCGAAATTTAGGTTCATTCTAAATGAGATTCGCCCATTTTTTATGATTTATTTTAAAAATTTGTATTTTTAAAAATTTTTTATAAATTGTTCGAAAAACATTTTGAATTACAACGTATAAAAGTTTTGTCATCATCTTAAAGTAGGTGTATTTCTAAGCATACCTGCAAAAAATTAGAGTTTTTTTACTCAACATTTCCAAAGATATACGTGAATTTACATTTTGGCGCGTTTTCAAATTTGGCGTATTTGTTATACGCGATAATAACGAAATGTCTTTTAGGCACTTTATTAAAATATTTGAAAATATCAACGATAATTTTTTTCCGTTTGTGGACAATGAAAAAACGGAAAGGAAAATATTTTGCCGTAAAATAAGAAGTTCACCAAGTGAATTATTCTTGGCGCAAACTGAAAAAATTCCGCCAAGATAAGTTTTTAATTTTCTCCATAAATTTCTCACCAAAAATTACAAAATGTAATATCTAGGCATAATTTGAGTCTTAGAATCGAAATATGGAAAAAATTGGTATGTTATTTTAGAAAACAACCTATTTTGTGTCAAAATATCTATGGTAGGACAATGCTATAAATAAATGTAATATGTAACCTAAGTTGCGCTTTCGAGACATGAAAAACGCAATTTGATTTTCGTCAATCGGCCCAGTAGAACGGGAGATGTAGAACTGTCTTTTTTTTTTTTTTTTTTTTTTTATAAGGCGCAGTGTACATTACAACGGTGGCAAGTAAGATGGAGAGGCCCTAACCGGTATTCCCCATGCATTGCTTTGAAGCACTGGCGATCCCTTCGTGGTGACCAAAACACTGGGTAATTTACCATTAAAATCAATGGGTTTTGACACGATCGGGTGTAAATATTATGTAATTACGCCGTAAATATACATATGAATGTATATATTTTCTTTTTCTGCAATATTTCAAGGTCCTAAATATGTGAAAAGAAAAAAAATTTAAACAACATTTCATTCTGAACGGAATTAAATGCTATACTTTTCACAGAACAGTTTGCTCAGAATGATTTAATTTGAATGAAATATTTTCACAAGTTTTCGTTAATTACATTAGAAAAACGTTTAAGGTAATTCGATTTTATTCGGTTAAGGATTACAGAAATTAAGATCAAGTTTATTGTATTATTAATATTAAAATTATGTATTATTTCTTTTCTATTTATAGAGCTTCTTCCTAAAATACTTTCTCAAATATGATATGATTTTTTAGCTTCTGAGGCATTTTTTTAAATCGAAAAATCGAAGTCAATTTATAATTAATGCTCTATTCGGTCCATTTCAAATTAGAAAACCTTTTATTTTAATAACGAACTGCGTTAAATATTACTACACTTTCTCTGAATATTTCTGAAAGGGAAAAGAAAGGACTTTTTTTTAATATTATTTAAAACTTGTAACTGAGTTGTTATAAAATGTAAGGAAATAATTCTTTTAATTATACTTATCAGATTTTTTTTACTCTTAATTTCAACAATATATATTCTAAAACTCTTCTTTATTACTTCGTTAAGTACGCATCTCATAGAATTTCCTTTACAATACCTTTTAACAGCTTGCTTTCCTGTACGAACAGTTCTTGCTTAAATAACTTTATAAACGTATTTGTCAACAGGATTTCAATTTATGTTTACAATTCAATGTTAAGGTTGTCAGGACTGAGTGTTCTGTGCATACTATTTGGCGAACATATTCGTAACCGTGTCAAAGTCCTGATCTCGAACAGGGAGCTGAATGCAGCTATGTTCTGGTATGTGGTAGAATAACTGCACGTAAGAAGGATTTAAAATCCTCTTTTATTAAACCACTATATTTACAGCCACTTCCCAACTTGGAAGGGATAACAGAAAATAATGACCGCACTTGGATCTAAACTGAACAATCAAATAATTTAAAATAACGTTGAGTAGAAAATTAAGTAGACGTGGCTCTCAGAGCTTTAAACGCGAGGTTGGCCTCTATTCTAAACTATCAGTGGTGCGTAGCAAGAGTTGGCTAATGCTAACGCACTTAGATTACTTCAATAAGTATTAGAATAACAGCGCTAAGGCTTAGAACTTAAATACTAGCGTCGAACAGAGCCGCAGTGATCTGAGACTAAAACTCTCTCACACTGAGAAGTTCCTTGCTAACCTTTAAATACAAAACTTGGCTCTACTTCAAATTAGCATAAAGCTGAAACGCGCGCCCATTCTAACGGGAAGTTCAAATAAGAGTTCACAGGAAAGAGAAATTAACATAAAACTTTGTTAGTTTCACTAAAACCTTACAAGGTTATTATATATTTTGATAATATTTATAATGATTATAAATTTAGATGCATTTGTAATTAGATTTTTTCAGAGTAACTTTCACAGGAATTTGTGAATGAATAAAGACTTCATTTCAGGTACATTTATAAATAATTTAATAGATATTTATGTATTTTGTTAAAGGGCAGATACATGCTTTTTGCAAGTATATGCATAAATACTCATGATTATTTCATATTTTTTATTTTCGGCATGTGCAAAGCTTTAATTTCTGTGCATTCACTATGCGTTTGGAACATAAAATAAAAGTGGCGAATACTCTATCAAGGGTATCGAAAGACGTATACAATTTTAAAGGTACCTACCGTAAGATATTTTTCATTCTTTAAGCCTAACATTTTTGCTAAAATCTATATTTTTGTAGTTCAACAGCTTAGAATTTTATAAAAGAAATTCATAATCAAAATCATCGCTGTTGTTAGTTATCGAAAAATAACCAAGAATGTGATTTTTGCTTAAATGTCAGTAAATTATACAAATTTCTATTATCCATCACACAATGAATGTTTCTTTTATGTGGAAGTGTCCCGTTTGTCGATTTGTATGGAACTGTCGTGTGTCGAAATAATATCAGAGCGCTGTCAAGGGAGCTTCTGAATGTAAACATAAAAACACCCCATCTGGAGACCGAAGCCTCGGAGCAGTGCTTCACTCGGAATGCGGGGTTGGCCTCTCCTTCCTTTCTTACTTCCATGATTACAACATACAACACTGATACTTTTCGAAACGCCCCCAGCAGGTGTTATAAAGTACGTTCCACATAACATGCTAAAATAGTACATCTTGCAATCGTGTTCTTAGGGGTTACTTTTCAACGTAGAACGTTGGTGCTTTTCGAAAAGTGTCCCGCGCGTGCTATAAAGTATCTGTTACTCATGTTTCGTTTAGAGCAGTTAACTAGTTTCCAGATAGTCGTAGAATTGTTCATTTTGCAGAAATAATTTGGTCAATAATTTTTATTCTCTCTGGAAAATGTCTACAGAAAAAGTATTTGTGAAGCATTTATTACAAAAATGGTTTTAGTTGTATGAAGTATCATAAATAAAAAATGTATTTATTACAAAAACAAAATGGATAAAATAACTCTATTTAAAATTTGTGTCTTGATAGTGACATCACTGTGTTGGCCGCTACGACCCTTAAGTGAAACCGTCTCTTATTACCTTCAGCAGACAAAAAACATTGTAATTGCAAGAACTTGGAGAGCAAAAGTGTATTCTTCAAATATAAAACCCAATTGAATGAAATGACTTGTTCTTTGAAGGGGAATAATAATGTGTAGGAAGGAAAAGAAAAACCGAAAAATGGGCGGAGGAGAACTGGCACATTTTTCGTCAATTTACTCCAGCCTTTGACCCTTTTGTCTCCAGGAACTGCCGTCCATCTTCTTTCTTACTCCTGTCCTCGACAAGTCATCCGAACATTCGGACGAAATTCCCTAATTTTTTTTATTTTTTCTCCCTTTTCTTGTGCACTTCTGTGTACGCCTTTTCTTTTTTTTATGTTCATCATCAGCCCGACAAATGCCCTAACTGCTACGGAATGTTCACTTCGGGATAAAAAATAAAAGGAGAAATATCTAGTTTGGGCTAAGATAAAGAAAATGCTGGGATTCCGTGTACTTATTTGTGTGTTCGCCGAAATAGTTGTTGCAAACAAATAAGAAATTAGGGAGGAACATATTTATTATTTAGAGAAAAAAATATTAATTAGGATAAAAAAAAATCTGAAAGCTTTCAGATTTTATATTACACCCAAAAGGGAGTTTTTTAACGTTTTTATGTGTTAACTTTATTTATTAAATATCATGTTCTTCGCCCTTAAGCCATAAAATTCAGTTCAGCAACAATATCGCAAAATAATTTTTAAATGAGCATATCTTTAGAACTTCCCATACACAGTCTCGCGCCCTGGAGACAAAAATGTATTTTTTTTCGTACAGTGTTGCCATTGCTCGCTTTGAAATCGTTTAGTTTGTTAATCAAAAATTCGTTAAAGCTGTACAAAACATGAAATAGATAATAAAAACAAATTCCAAATTCTGGCCTCCAGATGCCTATAATCGGGTGGAAACGTACATTATTCAAAATTGGATGGCTGTAGGTACCGTTGTTTGATTACAATGCAAGAACATACATACATTTGTGCAGATTCTTCATTATTTAATTTCTTTAAATATAATGCAGGACTCCTAATATTTGGTGGCAACAATTTGAAAAGTGAACCGACATTTGTTGTGAACCGACGCAAAATGCCAAAAAGGAATTAATAGTCCTTCAGGGCAAATTGCCCCTTTGGGCTAATGATCTCACCTATAAAGAAATAGGAGAGGCTCCTATTTCTTTTTCAATTTCATTTTTCTAGTTCTTTTTTATTAATATTGCTGTAAATATTTTAATCTTTTTAATTCCATTTTTTGTAGTATTTTGTATTGTTTTATTTTTTATTTCTTTTTAGTAGGGTAATTTTATTGTTTATTTTGGGTTTAATGTAATTTTTGGCCACATGTTGTGCATTAAAGTGTGTATTTGTTGCACGTAATTGTAGATATTTTAATTCTGAGCGCAACGGCTTTGGAATTATAAAAATAGCGGAATCAGCACCCGAGCTACAGGCAATTTCGTTCCTAAAGAGCGTTCGCGAGAGAATTTGTCGCCAGCTTGGCGACTTTCTGGAAGATTCGTGGAAACACATTTTCGAAGCCCTAGGAATAATTCTTCCAGAAATTTCCAAAGCCCATGCTATAGAATATAAAAATGGGTTTGAAAACCCATTTTTATAATTTCGGCTTCGGAGTTTGCCTGTTTATATACTAGAAACATGCAAAAAATTTCGTTTATTGAGATCAACATTTCATAAAAACGTTAATAATCAAAATTATAAAGAGTATTTTCTAAAACAGTATATTTTTGGTATAGTTCTTAGTTTGTGTTTTTTAAAACAGTATGTTTTTGGAAGTAGTATATTTTTGTTTTACTTAATGCCATATAAAGTAAAGATTGTATACGAAGTGAATACAATCAATGAAGGTTTTATGAATATAGATTTTATTTAAATCGGAATCTCGTTATATTTTTTCTTGTCTTTCTTTTAATTGTAATTTTATTTTTAATCTTTGATGTTGCAATTTTATTAATATTACGTGTGCCTTTTATAAGAGAAGAGGAATTTGCCATATAAGGTCAAAATTGAGTATTAAAGTTGTTGACTGACAGCGAAAAGTCGCCAAGTAGTGTATTAAGTCACCAGACAAAGTGCTTTCGATTTTAATGAGCCATTTAAAATGAAACAAAAGAAGTAACCTTAGTTTGATGTAAATTTCGAATAACTCTATCGGTTCTGAAAGCGATCAGACACAGGTTCCAACTTCCTTGTACGAAGTAAAAGAAATGTTGCAATTGCGATAATTTTTGGGGTATCATATTTCAACGAAAATATCCATTTTGACCGCTATTGAATGCAATTTAACGATGTTTTTTCGTGACATCTGTACGTAAGAACAGAATAAAGGACTCTTTTGCCCAAAACTCAGGAGATTTTGAATAAGAAACTCTTAATTTTTTACAGATATGCTCAGACATATATCTTACTTTAAGATGACGGTAAACATCTTATAGGTTATAATTCAAAATGTTTTTCGAAAAATTTATAAAAATTATTTAAAAATACAAATTTTAAAAATAAGTCATAAAAAATGGCGAATTTTATTTGAAATGAACCTAAATTTCGAAACGTGACAGGTAGAATCAAATAAGTTTAATAAAAGAAGCTATATTAATAAATATATAGACCAAATTCAGTTAGCATGGAGGAGGTAAAATTTTGAGAGCCAGTTTTTTAAAAACTCTTTGTGAGATTTTTACAAAACTTAGCACTTTGGCATAATTTGAATCGAAAAATGGAAAAACAAATGGTATGTTATATCAGAAAAAGGCCGATTTTGTGTCAAAATACCTATGGTAGAACAATGCTATGTATAAATCTAATTATCCTAAGTCGCGCTTTCAAGACATGGAAAACGCAAGTTAAATTTCGATGCAGTAGGTGCAGTAGAATGGGAAATATAGAACTGTGCCGTTTATTTTTGTGCAAGGTGTGCATGTAATTGTTTGGAAATCTGGAAATCAATTATTTCCAGTAAGTACAACGCGGGTTTCAAGTTTTAATTCCGGTACCACCCGTTCGCTTCTTAACGCATCGGAACCTAAAAGAAAACTGCAATGTATTTTCTTTCTCGGATTTCATTTACATTTTCGCTTTCAGCCAATTGCCGTTTCCATGGTTTTGGGGCGATAAACTGTGCAGCCCCTGCGAAGGAAGGGAAAAGACTATAATTCCTCATCAGTCTTTTCCCGGAAACTCAATTGGATTGCCGTTATATGGCTCGTTTTTCTTCGTAGTGGCTGTTTTTCCAGTTAAAACTTGCGTCTTCATTGCTTCGGTCGGTTGTTTGTTCGCCTCTCCCCGTCTCCCGCTGATCCTCCACGCCGCCCTTTGAAAAGTTAAGCTGGATTTTTGGGGCTTAGTTCTAATCCCTCTTCGAAGGAGAAGGAGGACGTTCTTTTTTGTCTTTATCCTCTTTCCTGGGATTGAGTGACGAGATTTACTAGGGAATCTGAGTTGTTTTAGTGTTTTTATTCCCTTGTAATATTTTTTAAGAGCCTGGGTTTCTTTTTTTTGTTGCTTTCATTGTTGATGAAGGTTTGTGTGGTAAGATGCTGGCCATCCAAAGCGTGGATTTAGTGCCGCGTTTTCGTTGGCTGTGCGTAAGGACGAGTTATTATTAGCAGGTGCATTATTTTGAGGGTTTAAAAAAAAAAGTCGGAAAGTGATTAAGAAAATTCTGTATTTCAGGGATTGCTAACATTTTTCTTGTCTCGATCTCTTTTAAACAAATGGTTTTCTCTATCGAACCCCTTAGAATTTTCTCTACAAATGACAGTATTTATACAACATATCCATAATGCAAATAATTGCACATATGTAACCAAAAGATAATAAAGCATGTGAACGGAAGTTTAGTATAAAAATGGTTTATTAGATTTATGTTTAATTATTTTTGTGTTATTAGTCCAAAGTGGACGGTAGTCCCGAATGGGATGTTAGTCTCAAAACGACATTTAGCGTTGAATCACTTAAAATGTGTTGTAGTATTTTTCAAATTGTTTTGAAACTAAAGCCATCCAATTTTGAATAATGTAGTCCTCCACCCAAACATGGGCACCTGGAAGCCCGAATTTTGAATTGGTTTTATTATCTGTTTCATATTTTGTAAAACTTCAACGAATTTTTGATTAACAAACTCAATGATTTCAATGTCAGCTGTGGCATTTCTGTATGGGGGGGAAGACATTATTATCTCCAACGCGCGGCACTGTCTATTGGAAATTCTAAAGATATGCTGCTTTTAATATTTTGTGTTTTGCTGTCGAATGAAATTTTACGTGGCGTATAAAAGCCACGTGGGGTAATAAAGTAAACCTACAAAACGTTAATAATAAAAACGCACACAGAGGCAAAACACAGTTTTGTAAAAACATCTTACTAAGAAAACTGAACATTGGTATGATGAATTCAGAAAAGACTGTGGGGTGGGTGCACAAAAATGTGTGCCAATACTTAACACTGTGTATTAAATTCTAAACGTATACCGCTATGCTGCTTTTAAAATCATTGCTGTTGAATCGTATATGGCATAGAGGTAAGAGAGGAAGGAGGGGTCAAGCCTGCACTGAGAGTGAAGCACTGCTCCAAGGCTTCGGTCTCCAGATGGGGTGTTTTTTTGTTTGCTTTCAAAAACTCCCTTGACATCGCTCTGATAGTATTTCGACACACGACAGTTCCGTACAAATCGAAAAACGGGACACTTCCACATAAAAGAAACATTCATTGTGTGATGGATTATAGAAATTTGAATAATTTACTGACATTTACGCAAAAATCACATCTTGGTTATTTTTCGATAACTAACAACAACGATTTTGATTATGAATTTGTTTTACAAAATTCTAAGCTGTTGAACTACAAAAATATAGATTTTATCAAAAGTGTCATGCTTAAAGAATGAAAAATATCTTACGGTAGGTACCTTTAAAATTGTATACGTCTTTCGATACCTTTGATAGAGTATTCGTTACTTTTATTTTATGTTCCAAACGCCAAAATGTTTTAAAAAATAAATTTTTTTGTCATCCATATATTATTGTAACATGTACTTAAAAAAAATTTTTTTTTTAATTTTTGTAGTTGCTCATTTTAAACCTATCATTAAATTTTTATATGACTGAAAAATAATCACTTTCGATTTACACTGTTTATTTATTTGGGTTAATTAAAAAATAAAATGGCCGCCAAATGCTGCAATCCTCGTAAAAATAAATAAATATGTAACCAGATATGCCCATAAGTTAACTTTTCCTTGATTTGTAACCACACATTTGTGTAAAATTATGTACAATTTTACGAAAATGTGTGGAACAAGAAAAAAAAAGGATACATTTGCGAATTCGGCGGAAGTACCATGTGAGGTCAAGATAATATGACCATGTGAACATGCCACATCATCAAGACAGCTTATTAAGAATTTGAAAATAGAGTAATCGACGGAGGTGAAAACATTTGTGTATCCTGTCAAAAGAGGTCCGATCATGATCATAAATTGAAATCCTGTTGACAAATAGGTTTATAAAACTATTTAAGCAAGAATTGTTCGTATTGAAAAACAACCTGTTAAAAAGGTATTTTAAAGCAAATTCTATGCGATGCGTAGTTAAAGAAGTAATACAGAAGAGTTTTAGTGTATGTATTGTTGAAATTAAGGATAAAAAAACTGATAAGTATAATTAAAAGAATTATTCCCTTATGTTTTATAATAAGTTAGTTGCAAGTTTTAAATAATTTAAAAAAATTTTTTTTTATTCCCTTTCAGAGAAAGTTAAGTACTATTTAACATATTTCATTATTAAAATAAGAGGTGCTGTAAGTTGAAATGGACCGAATAGAGCATTAATTATAAATTCAGTTAGATTTTTCGATTTAAAAGATGCCTCAGAGGCTAGAAAATCATGTCCTATTTGAAAAAGTGTTTTGGGAAGAAGCTCTATCGATAGAAAAGAGATAATGCATCATTTTAATATTAATAATAGAATAAACTTTGATCTTAATTTATGTAATCCGTAACCGAATAAAATCGAATTACCTTAAAAAAATTTTCTAATGTAATTAACAAAAACTCGTGAAAACATTCCATTCAAATTAAACCGTTCTGAGCAAACTGTTCTGAGAAAAGTATAGCATTTAATTCCGTTCAGAATGAAGTCCTTTTAAGTGCTGAGTTTATTAATCAGATTTTATCAAATTCACTCAAAGCATAAGATAACTACAAAAGAAATTGAAAACTGGACTTAGATTGTACATATTAAGGTGGCTGATTGATGGATGGACGCGTAATTTCTCCGCCCTCACTTTCTAGGCATAGGTTTTGAAATTTTCAAAAATATTAGCATAATTTTTCCCTTCCTTTATTATACTTTGTTTTCTGCCGGAAGTGGTAATTTATTGGTAAATTATATTTCCTTTTTTATTTTTATTTGTTGTATTCAAATTTTATCTGCATTTTTGTATTAGCATTTCATTCATTTTATTTTCCCTCGATATTTATTATATAGAACGTATCTCGTGCAGATTGAACTACTTAGATGCGCCAAGTGTTCTCACAAACGTTCCGAACTTTTTCCGAAAAAAACATTCCGAACATGTGATTTCCCTTTAGTTCTATTATTTAGGCTCTAGCTCTTCGACTGCTGATCTGTTCAAACTTCCAAAACACGAGTATTTTGACCCCTCCCTCTTGTCTGACGTTTATCCGACGTGCCTTTTGGGAACTACTGTCAAGAATCATTCATGTGAGGTGTCCCTAGGGCTTTACGAAGTAATTTAGCGGGCTGAATTACCACCAGATAAAGGCTCAATATCCATCAAATATTATAATCTTAATATTATAGTGTGTGCCCTTATTGGAATGCAGGTTTCTGTGAAAGAAATAATATTCTAATAATTATCAATAGTTTAATATAGCTACTTTTCATTTGTTTATAACCGCGTCCTTCGTAAATGATACTCGAAAGCTCGCCTAATTTTCCCCTCTCGAATTTTGCGTTGTTTAAGTTCGTTAAAAAAGGGGAGAAATGCGGCATATCTCCTGTTCTTTGCATTCGCTTAGCGCCTGTTAATTAATAGCTTAATTTACTGCATTAAACATGATTTTCCTATACTATAAAAAAGCTTCAAATCTCTTATCTAACTGTATTTGACTTTCTACTAATAAATCTGCATTATCAAGAATCGCGCTGTATCATTTAATCCCTTTGCACTTTCTTCGCTTCAAAACGAGCCCACGCTTCAGCAAGTTTGGAGTTTATGAAGATTTGCAGAAGCCGCGGATGCCCTCAACTCAACCTCTCCGGCATTTCCGCAATGCATTGCAATTAGAGTGACGCGTGCTTCTCTAATTAAATTTTCTCCGTTGCATTATAATATTTCACAGACGAGAAATCCATTCTCTGCGAAAGACGTTAAAGCAAACGGCGAAAAGCTCAACTCTCCAATCAATAGATCTCAAAAGATTTCATTAGAGAAAAGAACGGAAGAAAGAAAAATTATATAAAAGATTTAAAGATAAACGACACCTCATTATACGCTCAATTTTCTTTCTTTTTTTTTTAATCTTTTAATGGCAGCTTCTTTAATTCCTTTCTTTTATCGTTTGTAGTTTATCTTTCGTCTTGTAATCTCGTGAGACTATTCGCGTTGCCAAAAATGTTTTGGCAATTGTTTTTCCTTCGTGTATCGTCTGCGTCGAGCTTCTGTTGTTAATATCTCCAAGGGTGTTTTCGTGATTAGGATGTGGTTGCTAATTACGTTCGGAAGTGAAGGGAAAAAAGAATTGCTTAGAATTTATTGCTTTTAATTTACGCTTCGTTCTAGTGCGTCTCATTAACAACTCTTACGTTAGTTTTACTAAGACGCTTTAATTCGTTTTTGTGGCAGTTCTTTATAGGCACATAAACATCAAACTTTCAATGGAATAAATTAGAAGGCCTGATTTAAAATTTTGGTAGTTCTCTTCAATTGAGTTTGGAATTAATTAATACCATGTATGACTATTAAAATTTTATTATTTTTTTCTGTTTCGTTTTGAATGTTGGCATTGCTCGAAATAAATCATTCTTATCTTACCCGCGCCAGAGTCTAATGCCATTCGGCAAAGCGTAAGACGTTTTATCTTTCAAATTTAATCTGTCTGCTGTTGATTAACAAACTAAATTTTTAAAAACAATTAATGTTGTTCATTTTCTAGAATCTGATTGACTTAAAAAAGAAAAAAAAAAAAAAGAAAATACAAATCTGAAAAGTTTCAAATTTTAAATTACGTCCAAAGGGGCGTTTTTTAACGTTTTGTATGTTAACTTTATTTATTAAATATCATGTTCTACGTATTCAAACCATAAAATTCAGTTCAACATCAATATTTTAAAATGAGCATCCCCCGCTCCCGTACAGTGTTGCCATTGCTCGCTTTGAAATCGTTTATTGAGTTGATCGTTTTATCACAATGCGAGAAGCATACGTACATTCATACAGGTTCTTCATTATTTTATTTCTTTAAATGTAATACAGACAACGATTGATCTGCAACAATTTGATCGACTTTTATAGTTTTCAACGTAAAATGACAAAACGAAATTAATAGTCCTTCAGGGCAAATTGCCCCTTTGGACTAAATAATAATAATAATAAAAGTCTGAAAGGTTTCAGATTTTAAGTTACGTCCAAAGGGGCGTTTATTTAACATTTTATTATTACCTATTATCAATTTCATATTTTGTAAAACTTTAACGAATTTTTGATGAACAAACTCAAACGATTTAAAAGTGAGCAGTGGCAACACTCTGATGAGTCGGATGAGCCTGCCGATTCTTGCACGGCTATTCTGTGCTTGGATACCTGCTTAAATCGGAGAATGGCCCATATGCCAAGTTAATTCTATTACTTTGCTTTTATTTCAGTTAGTGGCGAAACCTGTTTCTCATACAAATACTCGGAAAGAAACTGAATTATATTTTTTAAACACCACTGTGCGGTTCACTTCGTTTCGTTTTCACTGATAACGAGGTCCGGAATTACTGTCTGCATAGAATTTCATTTTAAATCGGGTGTCGTTAGAGTTCACGTAGCTCACGTCTTTCGTTAAGTGGCAGCACGTTATTTTCACATGAAAATTAGTTATATTTACTACTTGGGAAATAAGCTTGCTTCTCCAGGTTGTTACATTTATGATTTAAGTTTTACTAACGCCGCCTTCATCGATATACTGGTTAGCGTTGTTGTCGTTTGGTCCCAGTTCGAATCCTGGAGAGGGTTCTGGATGTTTGTAAATGTACAGAATCATTACAGGAGGAGGGCACTTGAAATAGATGACGAGCCGATAGTCCTCGCGAGTGGTTAGGTGATGAGTATATCGTAAATTCAACTTGCTAATTCTGGAAAACATTATCTAAATACTTGTGGCTGAGTGTACTTTTAATTTCTAATTCGAAAGGAACTCAAAAGATATATACTTCGTTTTAATGACACAGACATGGTGACATTACTCAATGCACATGAGTCTGTTAATGTAAGGAAAATTATTAAAATATCGAACATAACTATCTAAAGCAAACATGGAACATTCTTCCACGGCAACTCACATAGCCTTCAAATCGGAAGTTCTGAACCTCATTCTTGTTGCCTAATTAAGAACCAAAACAAAACAAAAAAGTTGGAAACGTCGCAGCCCCGTCTCTTGCGGAGAAGAATCTGTACAGAAAAAAAAATGTACCCTGAGAAATCTTCTTCAAAGCTGGGACAGAATTGGATAAAGCCATGCCCCGTTCAGACGATGGTTTTGTCGTCATCAAACTTTGTGGTTTAAGGCATAAAAATCATTAAGTCCATTCATATGTGTTTAAACAGGATTTCAGCCACAGCCAATCAGGAAAGACAAATCTGCGCATGCGTAAATGTGTAGCTGACTCAGAGAAAGCGTCGACTGATTGGTCGGCTCTTATACCAGGTGGCACAAAGTTGAAAACTTCGAACATTTAGGCAAAATTCTTAAACGAATTTTTCTGGGGAAGCCAAGGTCTGGTTGTCTAGCAACTAAGCTCGACTTAGACCACTTGTGATTTTAAAACCACCATATGAAAAGCTTACTGTCTGTCTACGAGAAGCAGAGCTCCCGCCGCAGTGTCTGGCGGGTGGCGGTTGCTATAGCAACAGGGTTAGTATTTCAAATAGGGGCGAATCAAGGGTTGCCAATTCATCTTTAAATGCGCCAAGATGGCAAACTGAAAAGTAAATCTTCAAGACACCTCTACGGAAAATAGGTCAAAGATCGTTTTTACGCCAAAAGACAGCTGCAGACTAACTGGAGAGAGCTTTTCTTATGATAGACAGACTGTACTGCCACTTGTGTCCAAGACGTATGCCAGTGACAAATGCAAGCATGGCGCTTCTTTTTACAATAAAATTCGTGCACTTGATGCGATGTTACCATGAGACAAAAAAGATAAGTCACAACAACAACAAATTTTATTAGCAGTTAGCTTTATACTGTTTTTTCGATATGCCTTTTTCCGTCGCATTAGTCATTCAGACCAAATGCTTATGCAAATTTCACGGTATGTTAAAACTAGGATACAATCGTAATCGGCAGCTTAGTGGAATCCCCTCTCGATTCGGTGCCACCTTTCTAAAGGAAGCTTTTTACAGAACAGAGATTTGGGAGTTCTGAAATTGTAGGAAAGGTTAGAAAGTTGACTTGCTGTAATCATGCAGTAACTGAGCTTTCAAGAAAGTTGCTGCTGTTACTAGTCCACAAGAAGCTCCATAAGTTAACTTGTTACTATATTTTAGCTGTATTACCAGAATTCTTGGTTAATAAAATTTTCTGTTACGCTTTATCATAAGTTTTGTGTGCACAACTGCGCCAAAAAAAGGGGGGAGGAGACAGTTCTATATCTTCCATTCTACTGGGCCGATTGACGAAATTCAACTTGCGTTTTTCATGTCTCGAAAACGTGACGTAGCATTGTTCTAATATAGGTATTTTGACACAAAATTGGACTTTTTCTGAAATGACATGTCAATTTTTTTTCCATATTTCGATTCTACGACTTAAATTATGGCAAACTGCCAAGTTTTGTAAAAATCGCACGAGTTGTTTTTAAAAAATTAGCTCTCAAAATTTTAGCTCCTCCGTGTTAATTGAATTTGACATATATATATATATTAACTTATTTGATCCTTCCTTTCACATTTCGAAATTTAGCTTCATTCCAAATAAAATTCGTCCATTTTTTATTTTCAAAATTTTTATTTTAAAATAATTTTTATAAATTTTCCAAAAACGGTTTTGAATTATAACCTATAAAATTTTTTCCGATTGTCTTTAAAGTAGATAAGCGTACTACAAAAAAAATTACAGTTTTTTTTATTCAAAATTTCGTAAGATATACGTGAATTTACATATTGGCACGTTGTAAAATTTGACATATTCGTTATAAGCGATAATAAAGCCAAATGCAGTTTACTCACTTTGTTAAAATTATTTGAAAGTATGAACGATGACTCCCCCCCCGCTTGTGTTACAATAAAAAAAAGGAAAGGAAAATAGGTTGCTATGAATTAAGAAGTTCGCCAAGTGAATTATTCGTGGCGCAAACTAAAAAAAAAATGTGCCAAAGTAAATTTTTATTAAATTTCTCCGTAAATTTCGCACCAAATTTTACGAAATTTAATATTTAGGCATAATTTGAGTCGCAGAGTCGAAATATGGAAAATAACTGGCGCGTCTTTTCAGAAGAAGTCCGATTTGAGGTCAAAATACCTATGTTAGAACAATTCTGTATATAAATGTAATATATATCCTAAGTCGCGCTTTCGAGACATAGAAAACGCTATTTGAATTTCGTCAATCAGCCCAGTAGAACAAGAGATATAGAGCTGTCCCCTCCCCCCTCTTTTTCTTTTTTTTTGTGCGCAGTGTACTTATATATAAGAATATGATTTAGGGCTTTGTTATGAAAATTGTTTAAATATTCGTTTAATTCTTCTTGTAAAAAGTTTTACATTATTCGCTTAACTTTCTTCTAATGTTAAAAATTTTTGCTTAACCGTCCCTCTGTTGCACGTAATTTTCCCATCTGAGGGCTAGTTTATTGTTAAATTGGATTCCTTTGATTATTTTTATTCAATGTATTCAGTTTGTATTGATAATTTGTATCAGCACTTTTTTTCCGTTTTATTTTCCCTCGCATTTATTATTTGAAACGTATTTTGTGCAGATTACTTGTCAAGTTACCCGTATGTGACAGGTGTCCTCACACTTAAGAAACTTTCGAAACATGGGATTTCACCTTACTTGTAATATTTATGTTCCAGCTAATTGGTCGTTTATTCGTGATTACTTTTCATTACTTACTGTAACCACGTCCTTCGGGAATTAAGTGACTCGCTTAATTTGAGCTCTTTCGATTTCCGAACCATAAAATTAGTTTAAAAAAATCTGATGTGTGCACCACATGACTTCCCTTGCACAGAATATTAAATTATACGCATTTTTTTGCTGCATTTCATTTAAACTTATTTCCTCGAATTTCATTAGAAATATACTTCTCATCCAATTATTTCAGTTTTTACTTCATGGCAAGACAAAAATACATAAAACTTCAAAATATCTTCATTAAGAAATTGAGAAATATATAAAATGTATAACAGAAATACAGTTAAAACAATTTGAAGAACAATTTCTACAATTAAAATTAGAATTTCTACGCAAAAACAAGCCATTCGGCGAGCGGGCGAGAAGGCAGGTTTTTCGGTGCACAAAACTGAAAGTTTACTTTTGGTCTCACTCGGCAAAAAGACGCTGACAGCGTAGAAACAGACTTCATTTGTTGTGGACGCTATGCTGGGTCAATAGATGGGATAATTTAATAACTTAAATGATAATTCGAGAATGTATTAAGCATGATTTAATTCGCAATAATAAAAGAAGACGTTATCTTTGCTGTTGCGAAGCTGAATTTCTCTAGATTGGCAACAAATCCACTAATTTGCTAAGTTTCAAATGTAAACAAATATGGCGTGTATGGTAAAAAAAAATTAGGCTTAACCTCACTTAAACAACTTTTACATTGTTGATAATTCTACAACTGTTGCAAGTCAAATTAACTAAAGGCATAAAAACCTTAACCGGAAGATCACAACAACATAATTCAATCATTTTCAAAGCAAAAATGCTCAGTTTACCAAGAGTAAAAAAACTGAGCTCATGCAGCCGAGTAACAGAATGGGTGTATATGTATACATATGTATAAGTGAATTTTTAAAAAATGAGTATTAAAATACCTAGAGAAAGCGGGCCGATTGCCACCAGAAAGGGAGGTGCACAACTACATGCTATAGCAGTCCTATATACAAAATTTCAGCGTTCTGAGGCTACTCGTTTTTGAATTATTCGAAATACTTAAGTACGTACGTACAGACGCCACGAAAAACTCTCTTCTGAATCCATTTTAAATCAGTTTTATAATTCGTTTGAGGGAAAAGAGTTCTTTATTCTGTCCTTACGTACAGGGCCCACCAGCGGCCGAGCGGTAAAGACGCTGAACACTGGTAGTTCGGTCCCCGCGAACGGGCTGGCTGCATGGGCGTTTTCGTGGTTTTCCCCATGTGTAACGTGTATACGAGCCAGTTTCCCTTAGAAAGTCCTCCACGAAGGCATCCCTCCCTTTAGGCAGATAGCCCTCGTGTGCTTTGCCATAATTGAATAACCTAACCTAACCTAACCTAACCTTACGTACAGATGTCACGCAAAAACATCGTTAAATTGCAATCGATAGCGGTCAAAATGGATATTTTCGTTGAAATATGATACCCGAATTTTTCTTGATTGCACTACTTCCTTTACTTAAGGGAAGTAAAAAGGGGGGGGTATGCGAGGAGATATGATATTCTTTGCCTTTTCATCTTAGTATTTGTTTTTTCGAAGTTTGATAGATGCCTTTAAACGTTCTGTATTTTCGTGCAACAAACCCGAAGAATATAACTTCTTCCCCTTTGAAACTTATCGTTTCAGGGAGATACATTCCGGAGCAAAAGCTGTCACTTTTGTTATATTTCCCTTTAAATCGTTATTGTTGGATAGTGCGAGAAAGTGAGATAGATAGATATATATATTGATAAAGTGGGAGGAACAGAAAGTTACATTACGGCCTGACGCGTATTCTCTCACATCGCTGTGTCGTATTCCCTGCCAATATATAATGTATCAAACGGCCCGGTTTGTGTATAACGTCTCTGGAATGGCATTTCCTAATCCCCACCGCTCTCGTTTTTTTTTTTCCCCTCTTCATGCCCTCGCTTCCGGGCATCTTATTGCGACTGCCGGATGGAAAATTTGTTTTGCTTGTTGTGTCACAGAAATCGAAGCTTGGGCCAAAAATAAATTCACTCTAGCGGGAGCAGATCGACTGCAATCTGGAAATAAAAAGCAACAAGATGGAGGAAATCCCCCCTATTGCTATATATCTTCCAGTTATTTATTATTATGGCCTGTGAGAATAGGATTTGAAGGATATATTTTGTCCGTTTTTGTGTGTTCCTTTTATTTCTTTCTCACCCTCCCCTTCTTCCGCAAAAGTGTCAAGTTTCCTTTCGCGGTTGGCACGTGAGATGCATTGGTACGAATGCATCCAATTTTTATCTTTTCTTCTTGTTCCTGTATTGTCACATTTTATACACGTATTTATTATCTTAAGCCAGTAACATAGCTACAGGTATCGCCGCCCGGGACTCTGCCTGAATTTGCCGCCCCTCATAATATGCAAACAAGTCAAAATGGGAAATGAATTAAAACTGCAGGTTGAAAAAAAGAAAGCTTTAATGCCAGCATTTCAAAACTATATTATTGTTTTATTTGCTTTTTGTCTTCAAAACCATCAGTGGCATTGTAGACTATGTCATCGACAATCAGGTAGAGACGTTGCGGTAATGCAGACAGTAGAGAAAGATTTTTTAAATGCAAAAGAAACATTTATAGGTCTTATATCTTAAACATTTATTTTACATTTAACGTTTATTTAACGTTTATTTTACATTTGCTTATTGTTCTAAAATATTGTTACATTCTACGGGTTCTTGGAATTGGAGTGATTGATGACAACACTTGATGAAGAATCGAAACACAATTTATTCGCCAGTATTTCATAGGAGAGTTCCAAAGACACGTTAACAGTCGTCGAAAAGCTACGATGAACACGCTGAAGCAATCAGCAACACAGCTATGAGACTATAACGGTGAAGACAGCTTCACGGCAAAGCACTACAGCTCCCGACTCGGTGGACCGCTGTCGGAGATCAACACACTGAAGATACTCTTCAAGATAAAATTCACGATAAACTCGACGATACACTGCTACTCCATGTCAGGCAGGATTTATATAGCTTTCGACCTGTCTTCGGGAACGTTCTCTGGTAAACCGGTAAAAATTCGTTCTAGAATGTTCTCACTCTGTTCATAGCATATCGACAATTTTGTCACCAAATTGGCGATTGAAATCTGCCAACTTCCTTTGGCAACCCTAAACCCGCTTCGCTTGAAAAATGTTTTACCGCAGCCGGCCATTTCGTAATAAGATTTTCTAAATGATTTTTATTTAGAAAATTCTCACAGTCCGCAGTGCGTACGGCAATAGGGAAGAAAATTCGCAATAGTATTACAATATTTGGCACTTTTTTTTGGAGATTGTATTTTAGAATAAACTGCAAAAATTCAAAACCACGTCGTGTCGCTTTCCTGGCAATAGCGAAAATGGAACTCTCAAGTGTTCCCCTCTTAACGGCGAATTCTTTTTTATCCTAATTTAATTGATAGTCTTAATTTTCATTCATCAAAAGTTTCGACGGAATAAAGAAGTTATAACAAGAGTCTGTAGCTGTTGAAATATTATCTAGAGCAGGGCTGTCCAACTGGCGGATACGGCCCGCCAAATTATTTTTACGGCCCGCGAGTACATTTGACTATGAATAAATTTATGTTACTAAATTATTATTATTAATATTAAAATTATTTTACTATGTGGAAATTTAAATCTAATTTGAATTTAAAGTAGGTAGTATTTAGTTTGCGTAACTTCGTTTAACCTGGCTGAATACACCAGCAATCCGTTTAACGTCTGATGATGGTTGGCTCAACGTTGGCGCCACATATTATATTTGTGGTTGGTTGTTGTTTATCTATGGGTGGCGCACGTGATGCGCACACTACCCTGCGCTATTTGGTTGATTCATGCAAGCGTGCGAGTGCAGTCTTGTCTAGAATTTGTTGAGGGGCGACTGTGTTATAATATTATTAACTTAATTTCATATTTATTTATTAATTTAAATAATTATTGAATATGAGTGCTACTAATAAAAGAAAAATAGACCTCGAAAATCGAGAATTTCAAGATCGCTGGCAGATAGATTATTTATTTATTCTGAACAAGAATGGTAAACCACAGTGTAACGGACAAATCATAGCTGTGTGTAAAGAATATAACTTGAAGCGCCATTATCTTTCCATGCACGGAAAAAAAGTATCATTCGTACACGCGAGACATGCAAATACCACTAGTGAAAAAAATGAAAAAGCAGCTGGATCATCAAACGATTTATTTTAATCAAGAACCAAAATTTCAAGAAGCATCTGTAGCTGCATCGTTTGAAGTTTGTTTAGAAATAGTAAAGGCAAATAAGCCATTTTTGGAAGGAGAATTCATTAAAGAATGGCTCAAGCATTTAATGACAACGACATTGCTATTGTAACCGACGGTGCTAGAGCTATGACGGGCAAAAATATTGGGCTCGCGGGACTTTAGCAAAAAGAAGGAATAACTTGTCGTATGTTACACTGTATTATCCACCAGGAGGCATTATGTGGTTGATCCCTACAACTAAAACATGAAATGGACAAGGTTTGAAAAATTACTAATTTAATTCGCGGCGAAAATCGTTTTCTTAACACCGAAAATTTAAAACATTTTTCGATGAATTGGAAACTGAGTACGGAGATCCGCTTTTACGTAGTAACGTTCTTTGATTAGGTGCTGGAAAGTGCTTGAAGAGATTCTTTACACTTCGAAAAGAAGTTCATCTTTTTCTCACAGAGGCCCACCAGCGGCCGAGCGGTAAAGACGCTGAACACTGGTAGTTCGGTCCGAGGTTCGAATCCCGCGAACGGGCTGGCTGCATGGGCGTTTTCGTGGTTTTCCCCATGTGTAACGTGTATACGAGCCAGTTTCCCTTAGAAAGTCCTCCTCGAAGGCATCCCTCCCCTTAGGCAGATAGCCCTCGTGTGCTTTGCCATAACTAAATAACCTAACCTAACCTTTTCTCACAGAAATTGCCGTCGATGAAAATTTGACAGCAAATTTAGTTGATAAAAATTTTATTTATTCACTTGCTTTCCTAACGGACATTACAAATTATTTAAATATTTTGAATAAATCCTTGCAAGGACAAGATCAAAATGTGTGTTGCCTTTATAAATATGTTACTGGATTTAGAAACAA
Organism: Stegodyphus mimosarum; assembly: GCA_000611955.2. Taxonomy (NCBI): domain Eukaryota; kingdom Metazoa; phylum Arthropoda; class Arachnida; order Araneae; family Eresidae; genus Stegodyphus; species Stegodyphus mimosarum. The sequence continues at coordinate 32,903 of KK112839.1, forward strand.
ATTAAAATTGTTAAGGTTTCATTTGGAGCAAAATAATTTATTTCATTTTGAATCTTGCAAAGAGATCCATGACGAAATGAAAGAATGTAATACAGAAGCGAATTTTAAAATATTTCTACCAAAATTGGATATGCTAATTACAGATTTCAATGAAAGATTTTCTCAATTTGATGATCTTAAACCGTCTAATGATTTATTTTGTGATCCAATTAATATTGATATCAACTCCGTTGATCTTAAATATCAAATAGAATTATGCGACCTGCAGGCTGACCCATTTTTTACATCTCGTGGAGTAACTGGAATAGAAATATTCAAATTTTTAGGTAAAGAGAAATATCCAAAATTGAGAGATTTTGGACTTCAAATTGTATCAATGTTCGGAAGTACATATATCTGCGAGCGCGCATCAAAATATAGAAACAGTTTGAAAGATTCCACTCTTGAAGACATAATTATAGTTGCCACAACAAATATTGATGTGGACATAAAAGATATTGTTACTAAACAATTACGGCCACAAAGTTCTCATTAATATATTACGAATATTTAAAAGTTTTCTTTTTAGTATAAATAAAATATTTTTTTAGTTAATATAAACTGACTTTTCATTTACCAACCTTCTCGACCCCCGAAATGTTTGGTGAAGAAAATATGGCCCGTGTACTATGATAAGTTGGACAGCGCTGATGTAGAGTAAAAAAAAAAAAAAAAAAAAAAAAAAAAAAAAAAAAAAAAAAAAAATTTTTCTTCCAGTTCTGTATGCCAATTCAGAATCTCATTATTCTTTACCTGCCTAGATGATCCGCATAATTAACCCTTATAAAATGATGCTTCAGGCGAAAAATGCCACCTTTAAAAATGTGCCGCCCGGGGCGGACCGTCCTCCTCTAGCTAAGTCACTGCCATAAACAAATAGAAAATAAGCTGCTTTATAAAAAAAAAAAATGCTTCCCTGGAGCACTATAATTTAGATTAAAGATTTATGGCGAATGAACGTAAAATCGGCAAATGTTGTTTAAAAGATTCATGGCAAAAATTTGTAAAATGGTGTAAAAGTTTTGAATATTGTTATTTTTAGTCATATCAACTTTGGAGTGAACTAAAGAGATGTTCCCCTTTGTCCATTAGGCTCCGTTCAGACGGTGGTGTAAATGTCATAGAGGCATAATCATAAGGCATAAATTGCGGGAGTTCCGTTCACACCTGCGAGACAGGGTCTAAACCGTAGCCAGAGAAGCTAAATTTGGGCATGCCTGAATGTGTCTACAGCTTTCCCACTGAATAGATTTCGCGCGTTCTCTCTGATTGGTCGACTCTTATACCAAGGTGACATAAAGTTAAAAACTACGAACTTTATGCCAGAACCACTGAACCAGTTTTAGCAACGAAGCTCTGCTTAAATCACTTATGACATTTATACCACTGTCTGAACGGAGCCTTAGTCTCTCGATTTTGGATTCTGGGTCATTTCTGGACTTGTCCTGGACATTTTTCGCTCTTCAACAAAACTGCTTTGTCATGCCGCCCAGCCGGTATAGTGGTTAGCGTTAGCGTCGCTGAGTGCCGTACCAAAGGGCCCGGGCTGGAATCCCGGAGAAGGCATGGATGTTTGTAAATGCATAGTGTCCGTGCAGCATGGGGGCTGTGACAAACTGTAACAGCAAATGAATCATTAGGAAAATAACCAGCTGGATATTATTAGAGACTTCCTGTTTTGGACTAACTTTAAGAAACTCATTTTTAGAGCCAGGGTGTAAGCGATTCGGCCAGGAAGAATGTCCTGAAGGCTAATGGGTCTTTATCCCCTAATGCTTTTATGATGCCGACTTGTTCACGGCTGTTCGCTGCTCTTTTGTGAGAAGAGACGAAGCAGTGGAGCTGAATGGACATGTAGTCAGAGAACTCTGTGGGAAACTCGCTTTTTCCCTTCTGTAAGATATAGCAATGTAACGGTTTACGCTATTCATCCATTATTTAATCACGAATGAATTTGTTGTTGAGTTTTAAATAAATTTTAAAAAGACAATCCTGTCTTGCTATTTTTCCATAAAAGCTCGGAAACGTTACAGCTATAATAATTTGGTGGCAGCAGGTATGATGAAAATCCACGAAGCAGTTTTAGTTTGGTCATCGAACGAGAACTCTTGTGCTTAACAAAGAAAGAATACGGACGTCAGTCCGGGTGAAAAAAAAGACCGTCAGGCTCCGAAATTCAACTCCGCGCTTTTCTAAAGAAGATTCCAGACGTCAGTCCGGGAGAAAGAGAGGACCGTCAGGCTCCGAACTTCAGCTCTGTGTTTTTAAGTTCCAGACGTCAGTCCGGGAGAAAGAAAGGACCGTCAGGCTCCGAAAATCAACTCTGTGATTTATAAAGAAGATTCCAGACGTCAGTCCGGGAGAAAGAGAGGACCGTCAGGCTCCGAACTTCAGCTCTGTGTTTTTAAGTTCCAGACGTCAGTCCGGGAGAAAGAAAGGACCGTCAGGCTCCGAAAATCAACTCTGTGATTTATAAAGAAGATTCCAGACGCCAGTCCGGGAGAAAGAAAGGACCGTCAGGCTCCGAAATTCAGCTTTGTGTTTTTCTAAAGAAGATTCCAGACGTCAGTCCGGCTGAAAGAGAGGACCACCAGGATCCGAAATTCAATTCGCTTGAAGTTTAGTGGGACAGCCATTGTCCGAAGATTTTCAGCATCTTTAAGTTGTAGTGTCCGGAAAGTGTAGTGTGGTGATATACGTTTGTGTGGTAATTTAGTGCATGTGCCTTCAGCGTCCAATAAAAGAATTAAGTTGTGAGATTCAACACTTTCATGTTCCAGGCTTCAATCAGAATTTCAACTCTACAGTCCAGGCGGGTAAGTACCTTGGATTTTTTATATTGAGGCAGTGAGGTTTATTAAATATAGTATTTCTATTGTGTCATTTATGTCACTTCAGGTAAATGTTTTCTAACAAATATTGGTTTCGTTGAAGCTTGCAAATGCGTTGATTGATATTTATGTTTCAGATAAGAAAATATATTTAAGAATTTAGGAATAAATTTAGAATTTTGAATTCAGAAATTATAATTAAATAATATCTTAAGAATTTGAAGTTGTATTAATAGAGTGAATTGTTGTGAGTTTTGCTACTATTATGCTTCTATAATTGAAGAGTAAAATTGTAATATTTCTAAAGATTCTATCTTTTAAAGGGTATTCTGAATTATCAATTGTAAGTCGTCTTGAACGTTATAATTATTAGAAGTAAATGTAAACTGTTATGGTATGTAAGAATTATAAGTTTGTAAGAATGTATTTCATGTAAGAAATATAAGTACGTAAGAATTATAATTCCAAAAATTTTCAGTTCATTGTGTTAAAAATGAAGATAAGTAAATCTTGGTAGCTTAAAATTAAACTGTTGTTTATTTGATTTTCAGTACAGAATATGAATTATCATTTTGTGTAAGAATTATGAGAAGTGAAAATTTTCAGTTGAAAGTGTTAACAGAAAGTTTAGAAATCACTAATATCTTACGTTCAAACTGTGGTTGTATTGATATTTATGAGTATTTATACGTTTATTTTAATTTACTTTTGAATGCATACCTTAATATACTATGAAAGTTTTGATGATCTGAATGTGAATATTGTATTATCTAAAGCATATTGTATTATCTTAAATTCTCAATTTAACTAATTGCAACTGAGTGCATCCTGTTCACAGTATAGTGTAAATTGTCTTGAATGTATGTTTAGAATACCAGAAATTGTTCTGAAAAAAATTAAGAGTTAAATACTGAGCCTCAGAATTGTAAATTTTAGTTGTATATCAAATTTATATATATAAAGAGAGATTCATTAGATTTAGAGTATAAGTTGAGGGTATATCATGGCATTCTTAGCAAAAGCTAGAAAAGAGGACCTTAAATCCTTGGCTGAAGAGTTAGGGGAAAAGGTTGGACCCCAGCTTAGGATATTAGATTTAAGACAGCTGATTATGGGAAATGAAGCCTACGAGGAGGAACTAATTAAAAGTCTGTTGGAAAATATCACGTCAGTGAGACTTGAGAAAGAAGAGAGGCAAGAAAGAATTAGGAGAGAAGACGAAGAGAGGCAAGATAGAATTAGGAGAGAAGAAAGAGAATTCGAGATAACCAAAATGAAATTGCAGGCCGCTAAAGGTAAGGATCTAATTGATGGGAATGAAGAAAGTATGCCTAGAAGAAACCATTTTGAACTTCAAAAAATGATCCAAAAATTTGATCCCGAAGAGAATGATGTTAGTTTGTACCTAGTCATGTTTGAGCGCCAAGCAAAGAGGGCGAATCTAAACCAATCAGAATGGGTTTCTGTTTTATTAACACTTTTGCCAACAGAGATAGTTCAGCTGATTATGCGAGAGCCAGAAGAACAGGCTTATGACTATGCTTACATAAAAGGGATACTTCTTAAAAGGTTTAAACTGAGCCCAGAAAAATTTAGAATCAAATTCTCGCAAACCCAAAAAAACGCTCAAACCACTTGGAGGGATTTCGCATTTGAATTAAGAAATTATTTTGAAGAATGGATCTCGGGCTTGGAAATTAATGATTTTGAACTTTTAAAAGACCTGATGATAACGGATCAAATGAAGCGTCGCGTAAATTTCGAAGTGCGCCAGCATTTTATTGATGAATGGTCCAAGATAACGTCCCCAAATAAATTAGCCGAGTTGTTAGAAGATTATGAAAACGTACGTGAATACCGGAAAAAGGTCTCTCCAGTTCATGGTTCGGAGTCGCAAAAGAGAAATAAAAATCAGCCTAATTTCAGAGATTCGCCAAGGTATAAACAGGCTGGGGAAAAAGTTTCGAAAAAAACAGAAACTTTTCGAAATCAAGATGAGCGTCATTTTGAAGTACGTAAACCTCTTAAGTGCTATACTTGTGGCTCAATCGATCACTTGAGGCCGCAGTGTCCGAAAGCTCAGAAAGACTTTAAATCTACGGCTGTTGTTAACAGGGTACAAGAGAATGAAGAAGATTATTTAGCGCCATACACTACAATGGCTAAGGTTAACGGGTTCGATCTTCCTGTATTACGGGATTCTGGAGCATCCATTGATGTGATCTGTAAAAAATACATTACCCCTTCAATGTTAACAGGAGAAACTGTTTGGGTAAAACAACCGTTCGATGAATCACCTATATGTCTTCCCCTAGCACATGTTGAAATAGAAGCAGAATTTGGACGAATATTAACAAAGGCCGCAGTCATACGAAATGAGCTTGATCAAGGACGTTATATATTAGGGAATCGGACGGCTGCAAAATTAGGAAAAAATCAAAATAAGGAATACTTTTTCCAAGTTAACGCAGTGGAGACGCGGGCTCAGAAACGTCGACAAATGATCAATAGCGAAGAGAAAGGCCTTCAAGCAGCAAAAGAAAGGGGTGAGCATACGAATATTGTACCCCTACCGAGTTTTCCCTCCCTCGCGAACGATTATACTTCCCAGGGGACGGAACAAGAAGAACAGGAAGACAGAAAGTCGCTCCTGCCCGTTTCGGAGTTCAATGACCTACCTCCTCTACTTTCAATAAGCAAGACTAAATTCCTTCAATTACAGCAACAGAGTGAAGATTTAAAGCCGCTTTTTGACATAGCGACAAGAGACTCTCAAAATAACTCTTCGACAAATATTTACAAGATAGAAAAGGGGCTGCTGTATAAGTGTCAAGAAGATCGTTTAGGAAATGTACGGAAATTATTGGTCATTCCTGAAACTTGTCGGGAGAAGATATTGAGTTTATGTCATGAACAAGTGTCCGGACATTTGGGCGTAACTAAATCCAAAGATAATCTAGCTAGATATTTTTTTTGGCCCAAATGTTATCAAGATATGGAAACTTATATTCGAACTTGTGATCCTTGCCAAAGAGTGGGGAAATCTAACGATAGAAAAAAAGCGCCTCTGAAATTAGTCCCTGTGATATCGGAAGTATTTTCAAAAATAAACATAGATACTTGTGGACCCTTGCCAACCACATCTAAAGGAAACAAATATATACTAACTGCTATATGTGTAGCATCAAAATATCCAGAGGCTCTTCCAATCGAAGATATAACTTCGGTTACAATAGTGGATGCGTTGTTAAATCTTTTCAGCAGAATGGGATTCCCTAAAGAGATTCAGTGCGATCAAGGAACTTCATTTATGAGCAATCTGACCACAGAATTTTTTGAACGTTTCGGTATCAAAGTTAGTCATAGTTCGGTACACCACCCTCAGTCTAATCCAGTGGAGAGATTTCATCGTACTATAAAAAGAATATTACGAGTTTTATGTTTGGAGGCTGATTCTGATTGGGAACAGGTGCTACCGGCGGCTCTTCTTGCTTTAAGAACTGTGACGCATGAAAGCACGGGTTTCACACCTGCGGAACTTGTCCACGGAAAAAATTTGCGTACTCCAGAAACGTTGTTATACGAACATTGGACGGATTCACCAGAGGAGGAACAACCAGTAACCGAGTATGTTTTTAGACTCATAAATCGCTTAAAAAAGTGTCAAGAGTTGGCAGTTGAGAAAATGCAAGATCAACAACTCAGGAGAAAAAAATGGTATGATAAAAATGCCATAAAAAGAGAATTTAAAGAAGGTGATCTGGTTTTAATTTTGGCCACTTCTAAGGCAAATAAACTTTCGGTTCAATGGACAGGACCGGGCAAAGTTGAAAATAAAGTATCCGAAACAAATTATATCGTATCCTTACCGGGGAAAAAAGAAAGATCCCAAATTTATCATATCAATATGTTAAAGCCATATTATAAAAGACCTGAGGTAATTAATTACCTGTCTTGTAGCGAAGAGGGTTCTGACCAGATTGAGACTGAAATAGATTTTCCTAATATTGATACAAATCCAAACGTTTACGATTATTCTGAGGTTATTAAAAGTAGCAATTTGGAAGAATTATTAGAACCTACTCAAAGAGATCAATTGCAGAGGTTATTAAATAAATATTCGCAAAGTTTTTCTAACGAGCCGGGAATGACAGACCTCGTAGAACATGATATTGAAGTTATCAGTAATAAGCCGGTACGATCTAAGCCGTATCGAATGTCACATCGACAAAATGAGATTTTAAAAAGAGAAATTCAACGAATGCTTGACCTAAAAATTATTGAGGTGGGGGAATCAGACTACACTTCTCCTATGATTCTCGTAGAAGCTCCAAATAAGGACCCTCGACCTTGTGTGGATTACCGACGATTAAACGAAATCACACGTACCCAGTTCTATCCCTTACCCAATATAGAAGAACGGGTAGAAGAAGTTGCTTCTGCAAAATATATCACGGTTATAGATTTAGCTAAGGGATATTGGCAAATACCCTTAAGCCCTAATGCTCAAAGATATGCCGCATTTGTAACCAGTTTCGGCACTTACAGGCCATTACGGTTAAGTTTTGGTTTAAAAAACGCTCCTTATTTTTTTTCCAAGATGATGCAAGAGGTATTAAATGGATGCGAAGAATTTGCAGTTCCCTACCTGGATGATGTGGCTATTTTTTCAAAAACCTGGGAATGTCATCTCAAGCATCTGGAAATTGTGCTGAAACGTATAAGTAGAGCGAAATTGACCATTAAACCTTCAAAATGTCGTTTTGCTCAAAAACATGTCCTTTATTTGGGCCATGTTGTAGGCCAAGGGTACCGGAAACCGTCGGAAATTAAGACCAAAGCTATAAGAGATTTCCCAACACCCAAGACTAAAACGGATATAAGAGCATTTCTGGGATTAGCGGGCTACTATAGCCGTTATATTCCGATGTACTCAGCAATCGCCGCTCCGTTGACGGATCTTTTAAAAGGAAAATCAGTAAAGGGTGATATTCTGTGGAATGCTGAGAGCGAAAGGGCTTTCACGGAATTAAAAGAGAAATTAACAAGTTACCCAGTTTTATATGCACCCGATTTTACTCTTCCCTTTATTCTACAAACCGACGCATCTGATTATGGTATGGGAGTTGTATTAACACAGCTCACTAGTAACGGAGAAGAACATCCCATTATATTTCTGAGCAAGAAATTCTCCGAGGTAGAGAAAAAGTACTGCACCACTGAAAAGGAATGCGCCAGCATAGTGTTTGGTATAAAGAAACTTCACTATTATCTAGACGGGCAAGACTTTATTGTGCAAACTGATCATAATCCTCTAACTTGGTTACGAACTAATGCCAGTAATAATCCTCGCTTAATGCGTTGGGCTCTGGCTCTTCAGCCATACAATTTCACAATTATTCATCGTTCGGGGAAACTCAATAAAAATGCTGATGCTCTAAGCCGAAAAACTTGATATTATATTGATTTTATATTTTTTACTGTCTTGTATGGTTCTTCTGTAAATCTATATAAGTAAAAGAATGCATATTGTGTAATATTTGTCTAAAAAGGGGTAAGCTCTGTTTTGTCTGAATGTAATTAGTCATTAGTATTTTTTGTACACTAAGTATGTTATATTATTTGTACACTGCCCTCAATATAATTTCATGTTTAATCCATGGTACTTACACCTGTTTGATGTAAAAATGTGTGTTTACTATAATTTATTTTATTAACAATATGGTGAACTCTAATGGTGGTAATTATGGTCCAGAAGACCCCCCCCCGGGGAGGGAAGGAAGCTGTGACAAACTGTAACAGCAAATGAATCATTAGGAAAATAACCAGCTGGATATTATTAGAGACTTCCTGTTTCGGACTAACTTAAAGAAACTCATTTTTAGAGCCAGGGTGTAAGCGATTCGGCCAGGAAGAATGTCCTGAAGGCTAATGGGTCTTTATCCCCTAATGCTTTTATGATGCCGACTTGTTCACGGCTGTTCGCTGCTCTTTTGTGAGAAGAGACGAAGCAGTGGAGCTGAATGGACATGTAGTCAGAGAACTCTGTGGGAAACTCGCTTTTTCCCTTCTGTAAGATATAGCAATGTAACGGTTTACGCTATTCATCCATTATTTAATCACGAATGAATTTGTTGTTGAGTTTTAAATAAATTTTAAAAAGACAATCCTGTCTTGCTATTTTTCCATAAAAGCTCGGAAACGTTACAGGGCACTCTAAATATGCAGCAAGCCGAAAGTCCTCTCGAGAGGTTGATGGTAGGAGAAGAGGATGAGAGGCCCTCAGACAACCCCGGGTTGCTCTCCATCAAAATGGGGGGCGGAACTGAGCTAAATCATATTGTCACCTGTAATACGCTCAAGGCTGTTGCCAGCGACAGGCATAAACGTGGGTTCTTCGCCACGAGGAATTTTATGGGTTTGGGCTAACTATAATTCAGACAAGTGAGCATTAGCAACAACAACTTCTTTTTCCAGATCCTGTGTCTAGCTAGAATCCAGACCACTACCACTTTATATGTTCTCTAACCGAGAGATGCCACATTAGACAATCAAATAACTGTGATATCTAATTTAAAAGATTCCTGAAGCAACATCGAAAGAAACAGATTTAAATCCATCATCGATTATCTACATCAACAAGACATCAACCTGTCTTACCCATAAAGTCTATTCTCATAATGTGCCTTCTATGCATGTCTTCTGTATCTCATAATGTGCCTCATAATCTGCCAGGTGGGCGCCCTGAAGGAGCCAGACGGTTAGCTTGCCGGTTTTTTACCAATTTTATGTGTGATGCTGTTTTGTTGTTGCACACACTTACATTGGCCTGACCTGTCTGGCTATGGAAGCTGGTATCTAACACCTCATGGCCCCACAATATTCCATGACAGAAATATCCTCCGATGCGTGCCTATGGGAAGAAAAGACCTTCATTCGAATAAGCATAGTACTAGTAACGTTACAGTATCTGATAGATGTTGAGACGGCTGAATTATCTTGTAAAAGCCTAGGGGACCTCACACGAATGAGTCTTAACTGTAGTTCTGAAGAGGGGCATCGGAGAAAGGAATAAGAAGGGAGGGACGAACAAAATATTCAGATTTCGAAAGATCTAACACATCCGTAGTAGACGAGGCTACAATGAGTTGGAACGTAAATACAAGAAGTAAGGTGAAGTCACATGTTTCGGAAGTTTCTTAAGTGTAAGAACACCTGCAGTGTTCTGGTAGCTTAACGAAGAATCCGCACTAAATACGTTTGAAGCAATAAATGCAAGACAAAATAAAATGGATAAAATGCGAATACGTAAACGCCGATACAAACTGAATATGCTGAATAGAAGTAAAAATAATCAATTTACGAATAATTTACCAATCAAACTAGCGCTCATAGGGGAAAACGATGCATAGTAGAAGAAGTAGAGGAAGGAAAAATTATGAGAATATTTTTTAAATGTTCAGAACCTAGGGTTGAAATACGCGAGGAGATACTGTATCATATTCTATTTATGAGAAATTCTGAGTATTGGATATTTTTGGTTTATTCCATTGATGTTCTTTTCGTTTATTCACTGGTATTCATTTTTATTGTTTTTCTTTCTAAATTTGATGAATAACTTGCTAGTCATGCTGGGGATATAAATGCTGCTGAATATGGTCCGACGGCGACAATAACTCAAGTACAGCAAAGATTAGATTTTCAAAGTAATCAGTTTGGGGCGATAAGTCAGCTGTCCGCGAAACTAGTGCGAGGCGAAGGAATTTCCCGCTCGTTATTCTTATCTTTAGTCATTTCTTTCCACGATGGGAATAAATTCTTAAAGTGGACCAGCGAGAAAATATAATAACTTTTTCGTTTCGCCGCTGCAGTTTTTCATTTTTTATAACCTGTCGCATTTTTCACTCTAAAAATATGGCATCCACTATTTATTTCAACGAATATGTAAATGCTTTACATAAAAGCCAACGTATGGAGAAGAGGCGCGAGCTTGGGAATGAAAAGTATGGATAAAATTTCTTGTTTCTTATGTCCAAATCTTCGAATAATATCTCACATATTTTACCGTTGCACCACATATGTGTTACCGTTACACCACCATTATATGAAATTACGCCATTAGTTCTTTACAAACATACCGATCAAGTTAATCATTTGTCTGTATCTGATTTCCATTACCCCCAATAGTTAAGGACGCTAGTATACCAGCTGCGCGAAATTTAATGAAGGGGATTCTAACCAACTGCACGGCGCCAAAGAACAATAGCCAGCTAGCTTTTCCATGGAAAGCAGTTTGCCTTTTGCTTTGCCCTTTTTTATAAGGGCTTGAATTCCCAAGAAGAACATGGTTGCTACAAAAAGTTGTTTATCCTTATAAATGGGATCGGGGACATCGCCTAGTTAGAAAGTCCACAGCCCGAAGGCTTTTAGTTTCCTATTTCACATATCTTCTAATGGCCTATTAAATGAAAAATAAAAATGCACTGAACATTGCAGAGAAATCGAGGTAAGGTTGTCAGGACTAGTGTTTCTTCTGGTTGATTTTGCAAACATAACTGAAGTCCTGAGTCAGAACAGGGAGCTTACTCAAAGCTATGTTCGTGCGTAGGTAGCAAATAAAACAAAGATAAGGAGGGTTAAATTTACCCCTTATTCTCGCAGCGTACAGGTGCTCCCGCACTTCAGGATACAAAGACCGATACTTTTGGTCTGGAACGTAGAAAATAAGAAAATAAACTAACTTAACTAAATACGAATTTTACAGAGACTAGTAACGCAAAGATTGGCCAGAATGCATAGACTACAATACCTGTTCAAATATCAGCGAGAACTAAGATCTGGCCTTAAAGGCAGGCAACGAAAATCACACGCGTGAATCCTCTCTTTCACTCCTTCTTGGCTAAAAGTCATGTCTTGAATACTTCTAAAGTTTGCAACCCCATTTGCATAGACTAAATCTATGTAATGCAGGGTTGAAAAGAATTCTCAGCTCAAGTTATAAACAACAACATGAATTTTAATGAAAAACGTAACTTTAACAGGTGCGGCTAAAAACAATCTGGGACTTAGGCATTACTCAGTAGTTTCAGAACTGGTTACAATACGAATGTGCTAGGTCAACAGCACACCTGAAATGTTCATAATTTCTTCGTGCAAGTTCCCATAATCTTAGCAGGAAGGTTCAACCCGATGCCATCCTGAAAACCACCTTCGCCTCTCATTGCAAACACTTGACTGACCCTGAAGGGCCGTTGACACTTAACGAAGCTATCGGAGCTAACCGGCGTATGGAACACGGCTCTATCTAACCTAGCACGTTCATACTTACTGGAAGCGTCCTCTAGCGACAGCTAATAAGCAAGTAGTCTTGTATTCTTTCTTGTCATTATAATTGAAGACGTACTGTAGTCTTTGCATTCTGCTCACTACATAAGTAGTATTAAAGGGTCGATCTTCGCGTTACCACTCTCTGTAAAGTATCTTAGTTCTTATTCAGTTAAGTTAGTTTATTTCTTATTTTCTACGTTTTAGACCAGAAATATTGGTCTCTGTATCCCGAAGTGCGGGAGCGCTTGTACGCTGTGAGAAATAAAGGGTAACGTTAACTCCTTCTCATCTGTGTTGTCTGTTCCACGCACACACGAACATAGCTTTGAGTAAGTTCCCTGTTCTTATTCAGGACTTCAGTTATGTTTGCAAAATCAACTAAAAGGAACAATAGTCCTGACAAGTGGGTGGGATGATTTGGAAATGTTGATCACGATTATAAAGATGCTGAACAACATACACAGGAAGAGAAATCTTGCAATAGGGGCAGATTTGATAAGAAGCAATCATGATAGGTGTAAAATTTCGTTTTTATTTTTAATTGACATTTCCAACCACAAATAATTTGGCACATCAATGGTGCCTGTTTCCAAACAGTACCCGAACTGTAAGACAATTGAAGACATTGGTCTTAAGACAAACTTAACGTCCGAATAAGGCGGGCAAAGTTGCGAGGTCTTGACTGAACGGAAAGCGTTTATTTTACTTGCAACGCTTTTCGTTTTTCCTCCTATGAAAGGGGAGGACGGTTAAATTTCTGCTTAAAGTACACTATTTTCCATTCTAATTATCCAGCCGATGAAAAAACACCAAAACGTTTCATTAAACATAGATCGGGAGGGCGTATAAAACATTTTACTTTCGTAATTTCTATAAAATTCATTTTTTTTTTAATTACCGTTTGAGCCTTTGTTGCGTTTTCAACGAAACAATGTATATAAGAATGATTTTCAGAATAGTCTAGCATAAAAATAAACTAGTTATTTTTATTAGCCCAAAGAGGCAATTTGCCCAAAAGGGCTATTAATTTCGTATTGCCATTTTGCCTTTATTCACTATAAACGGCGAATCACTTTTTAAATTGTTGCACCAACTATTAGAGCCCTGTATTATATTTAAAGAAATTAAATAATGAAGAATCTGCATAAATGTATGCATGTTTCTCGCATTGTTATAAAACAACGGTACCTAGAGCCATCAAATTTTGAATAACGTGCCTGAATATGGGCACCTGGAAGACCGAATTTGGAATTTATTTTATTATCTATTTCATATTTTGTAAAGCATTTATGAGTTTTTGATTAAGAAACCCAACAATTTCAAAGCGAGCAAGAGCAACACTGTACGGGAAAAAATAAATTTAAAAAAATTAATTAATTAATTAAAAAAAAGGTTTTTATCTCCAAGCGCGCGAGACTGTGTATTGGAAATTCTAAAGCCATACTCCTTTAGATATTTTGTGATATTGCTGTTGAATTGAATTTTATGGTTTCAGTGCGAAGAACATGATATTTAATAAATAAAGGTAACACACAAAACGGTAAAAAAAGTCTCTTTGGACGTAATATAAAATCTGAAAGTTTTCAGTTTTTTTTTTTTGTTGTTGTTGTTGTTGTTGTATTTTATTAAAAAGAAACTAGCTATTTTTAAGAAATCTTCTACGAAATGCATTCATTTCTAAATCAGATTGTTGTCATTTGCTGTGATACAATAATTAACAAGCATCCTGTCCAAGGTTTCAATTTATTCGAACACAAGTAACAGTCTCAACAGTGTATGTATTCAAAACAGCACCGAAAAAAAAAAAGTATTTTTTGCAGGGTACGGGGATTACATTTTTATTTGCGTTGGTAAAATTCTTCTAGTCATTCTACACGTCTTGTCAACTTTCAGGTTGTTTAGTAATTAAATATGCTTTTTTATAATGCTCAAGAGGAGAATAGGAAAAAAATTCTTGAAATTTTAATCAGTTAGACATAATCTTGGCATCTTGTCTCTTCTTCAAGATAATTATGTTAAGATGCAATAATTAATCAAATTCATTGTGGAAAGGGCTTTCTGAAAATGAGGTAAATATCAACTTTATTTGTTATTTTACATATTTAATTAATTATTTTTATTAAAGAGATAAGATATTGTGCGAACGATATAGCGCTTAAATGAAAAAATCTGATGTGTACACCACATGACTTCCTTGAACCAGAATATTGAATTATGTGCATTTTTTCTTGCATTTCATTTAAAACTTATTTCCTCGAATATCATTAAAGATATATTTTTCATTCAATTAATTCAGTTTGTCAGGACTGAGTGTTCGGTGCATATTCTTGGCAAACATCTTCGTGAACTCCTTAAGTCCTGATCTGGAACAGGGAGCTGAATGCAGCTATGTTCTGGTGGTAGATACTGTGATTAAGTGGTAGAAGAACTGCACTTGAAAGGGATTTAAAATCCTCTTTTATTAAAGTAATATTATTTACAAACCACTTCCCAACTCGGGAGGGATACAGAAAGTAAAGACCACACTTGGGTCTAAAATAAACAATCAAATTTAAACTACTACTAAATAGAAATTAAATTAATCTTTGCTCACAGAGCTATACGCGAGGTTGGCCTCTAACTAAATGGTGCGTAGCAAGATTTACTAATACTGACGCACTTGGATTTATTTCAATAAGCAGTCACGTAAAAGCACTATGGCTTAGAATTTAAATGCTAGCTGGTCAGGCGAATGTCGAATAGAGTGACCGTGACCTGAGACTAAAAGCTCTCTCACTCTGAGGTGTTTCTACCTATGGTTTAAATAGTCGTTGGCTCCACTTCAAATTAGCATAAGCTGAAAACGCGCGCTTCTTCTAACGGGAAATTGAAAGTGAGAAGAGATAGAAAGATTTAAATTAAAATAAAACTTTGTTAGTTTAACTAAAACCTTACAAGTTCTCACTTCGCGACAATGCAAAAATACGTGAAAACTCAGATATAGAAAAACATAAAACACCAAATACAGTTAAAGCAATTTTAAAATTTTGTTTTTAGAATTAAAATTGCAGTTTCTACGCAAAAACAAGCAATTCGACCACCGGGCAAGAAGGTAGATTTTTTCGGTGCACAAAACGTAAAGTTTACTTTTGGTCTCACGCGACAAAAAGACACTGACTTGATTTGTTCTGAACGCTATGCTGAGTCAATGTATGGGATAATTCGATAACTTAAATGCGGTGTCCGCCGAAAACATCGCGACAAAAACGTCGCCGAGAAAACAATGCAAGGCGAAAACGTCGTGGGATTAAAAAAAGCAAAGAGAAAACATCGCAGTTTTAAAACATCGTCGTACAAAATGTCGTGATCGAAAAAAAAGCAGTTAAAAAAATTCGCAGTTTAAAAACATCGTCGTCGAAAATATCGTGGTAAAAAATAAATTACCTACAAATCATCGCATGACGATATCATCGCACACATGCGTTTTCAGGTTTCAAAAGTTGTAAATGCGTGTTCACATGATGATTTGGGAGCGCAAGAAAGAAAGAAAGGATTCTTTTAATTCTATATTTAATATTTTTGAATGAAATACTAAATTTTTGCTCAAAAAAGAAGAAGGAAACGTAAGCATTTAAAATTTGAAAATGAGTAGAAAATTAATGCAACTTATAAAACTTAATAGGATTTTAAATTTTCGTAGTTAATTAACAAAAGTCATTAATAAATTAACCTTTTTTTATAAAGTTTTACTCATAATTTTTTATGAAGAATACAGTCTAAAAATGTTTAAAAAAAGAAAGACAAATAACGGCATGAGATTACCTCTATAAAAATTGCTTGGATATCAAATTATTTTCCTTCACATTTGTTAATCTGATATTCTTTTAATGAAAATTATATTTTGTTTTGTTTCCGTTTATTCTTAAACTGTCGTTAACATTTTCATGTATAGCGTGCAATCAATTTTTTGGATGTCGATTTGTTAGTTATGACGAAAGTCGGTTATAATACACTCATGTCCAAAATTATCTTTACATACCCAAAAATGATGATATTCAATGAAATATCGAATCAATATGATTCGTATTTGCAGGGAATGTGTGAAAACCAAGCCTAATTAGCATTATCCAATCAAAAGTAATCAAACGGTTTGTGATATGCAAATCTAGGCGTTACGTCATCCAAGGGTGAATCAAGCGCTTTGCGCAAACTGAATATTTGAGTGAATTTCTGCAACATAGCGTTTGATTTCAGTGTGTAGGGACTCAAAGCGGTTTGTTATGGCTTCGAAGTATCATTTGGAAGAATCTGTAAAGTGGCGAATTATCGGCCGTTTAGAAGCAGGGCAGTCAATCATGGAAACAGCCACATGTCTGAATATTTCAAGACAGACATTCTCTAAGCTATGGAAACAGTTTCAAAATGATGGAAGTGTTGTAAAGAGGCCTGGACAAGGTCGGAAACGAATGACAACTGCTTCTGAAGATCGGTATCTGGCATTAACTGCCCGTCGTAACAGAAAGGCTACTGCTCGCCAGTTAAGTTCAGAGCTTGCAGCCGCCACTGGAACTGTTGCATCACGGCAAACAATATACAGAAGGCTTAATGAAAAAGGCCTTTATGCCAGAAAGCCAAGGGTATGTGTTTTACTGTCTTCACAGAAAAAGAGGGATCGCTTTAATTGGTGTAAAGAACATCAAAACTGGACTGAACATCAATGGTCCCATGTTCTCTTTACTGATGAGTCGCGGTTTAGTTTAACTGGTGATTCTAAACGTGTTTACATCTGGAGGGAGTCAGGAACACGAAATGATCCCTCGAACATTGTGGAACGTGACCGTTTCGGTAGTGGAGGTGTGATGGTATGGGGTGGAATAATGATCGATGGACGTACGCCCCTACACGTGTTCAGCAGCGGATCTGTGACAGGCCAGATATATCGGGATGAGGTCTTAGATCCTTATGTAAGACTTTTCAGGGGTGCATATGGACCTGACTTTTTATTTATGGATGATAATGCCCGTCCACATCGAGCAAACCTCGTTGATGAATTCCTTGAAAGTGAAGACATTAAGCGAATACCTTGGCCACCAAACTCTCCTGACCTTAACCCGATAGAGAACTTATGGGACTACCTTG
Organism: Stegodyphus mimosarum; assembly: GCA_000611955.2. Classification (NCBI taxonomy): domain Eukaryota; kingdom Metazoa; phylum Arthropoda; class Arachnida; order Araneae; family Eresidae; genus Stegodyphus; species Stegodyphus mimosarum. The sequence goes on from KK112839.1 coordinate 50,218, forward strand.
GAAGAGCAATTGCACGTATACATCCTCCTCCTAGAGATGTAAATGCTCTGAAGACGGCATTGCTGGAAGAGTGGAGATTAATTCCCCAAACTGTGGTTAACAACGTTATTTCCAGCCTTAAAACACGTTGTGATATGTGTGTACAAGTCAGGGGAGATCATATTCCATATTAAATTCGTAAGACTTAATTCTTTTTCTGAATCATTCCTTTTTTTCTTAACTCTCTTTGTCACACTTTATTACCATTTTTATTGTTTCATGCTACAATTTTATATCATATGAGGTGATCTTCAATTTTTTCTTTTGCATTTATGTGTCATCATGTTATGTATGATTCCACGAAAATTCATTAAATTATAAGTCATAGTCTCTGAGAAATCCTTGAATTTATGGATGTAAACATAATTTTGGACATGAGTGTATAATATTTCAGTAAGAGATTTGAGAAACGCATGTGTGCGATGTTATCGTCATGCGATAATTTGCAGTTACTTTATTTTTTACCACGATATTTTCGACAACGGTATTTTTAAACTGCGACGTTTTTGAACCGCTTTATTTTCGATCACGATATTTTCTACCGCGATGTTTTCTCTTTGATTTCTTTTCTCCCACGATGTTTTGTACCGCGACGTTTTCGTCCGCGATGTTTTTGCCGCGATATTTTCGGCTGTAACCGTTAAATGCTAATTCCAGAATAGATTAAGCGTGATTTAATTCGCAATAGTAAAAAAAGACGTTACATTGTTTTTGCGAAGCTTAGTTTCTATAGCTTGGCAACAAATCTACTATTTTGCTAAGTTTCGAATGTAAACAAACATGGCTGCTATGGAAAAACTAGGCTTAGCGGCACTTAAACAACTTTTAAATTGTTCATAATTCTACAACTATAACATGCAGGTTAACTAAAGGCATAAAACCCTTAACCGGAAGATAAGAACAACATAATTCAATCATTTTAAAGCAAAAAATGCACAATTTACCGTTATATAAGAATAAAAAAAACTGAGCTGACGGAATGGAGTAATAGCGTGGATATATGTGCATATTTATATATTTATATACATTTGGGGCGGCCGATGGCCTCCAAAAAGGGAGGTGCACAACTACATGTTATAGCAGTCCTATATACAAAATTTCAACGTTCTGATGCTACTCGTTTTTGAGTCATGCGAAATATATACGGATAAATATATACATGCCACGAAAATATCTCTTCTGAATCCAATTCAAATAAGTTTTATAATTCGTTTGGGAAAACAAGAGTCCTTTATTCTGTCCTTACGTACAGATGTCACGCAAAAACATCTTTAAATTGCCTTCGATAGCGCGGTCAAAATGGATATTTTCGTTGAAATATGGTACCTGGAATTTTTCGTGATTACAGAGGAAGTAAAAATGCAGGAAAATATTATTTCGAAGCAGTGAATTTAATATATGGTATTTATTTCTTTGTTGATGGTAAAAATTACTGCATTTTTAAGCTTTTATTTAGTTCAGTCACACATGGTGTTTCACTGTGGAATTTCGCCATTGATTTTTAACCTACTTCCTGGTAGTCTTTTGAATTCAAATTTTGTACGCACGCTGTTTGCCGATAGCAGCATAATAATATTCTGAAGCGAATTTTTCAAAATTCTATTTAGAGTCTTTTGATTAATTTTTAAAGGATTTTTCTCACAAATCTTCGTTAAACGAACAAATTAAGCATATCAAAATTTTACGGTTTGCGCCATATAATACAGCGGAAAAAGATCTTTTCAACCTAACGTGTATGAAAATTGTAACTTAATTTCTGAATTTTTTTGGTGAATTTTTCAAAATCGCTCGAGATTTTAGACTTCTTGACATTTATAGTTTTAAAATTTCGACATCTAAAATCGCATCGGATATGAAGTTTTGAAGTTTTGTCAGCTTGTAAAACAAATCTTTCGCTCACTTTGAAAACAAGAAAATGTTAATAGAGTGATTTTCAAAATTTTTTAAAGCAAAGGGGCATTAGCTCAAATGCTAGTTGGGCGTTAGCTATTATTCTCGAAACGGCATTTTGCGTCGAATCACTATGAACGGCTGTACCACTTTTCAAATTGTTACCACCAAATATTATCGCCCTTTATTATATTTCAAGAAATTACATAATGAAGAATCTGCATGAATGTATGTATATTTCTCGCAATGGGAAAAAACAGCGATATCTAGAGCCATCGAATTTTGAATAACATAGTCCTCCACCCGAATATGGGCACATGCAAGTCCGAATCTTGAATTTCCAGTTTGTTTTATTATCTTTTTCATATCTTTTTAACTTTAAGCGAATTTTTCATAAGAACCTCAAAGATTTCAAAGCGAGCATTGGCAACACACTGTGCGAAGTAAAATATTTTTATCTTTTTATCTCTAGCGCGCGACACTCACTATCTGAAATTCTAAGGATATGAGGATGAGCTGTTTTTAAATATTTTTAGCCCAAATGCTCTCGAAACGTATATATATGTGTAAATGTGCGTGTGTAATGTGCATCTTTGGACATAATATAAAATCTGGAAGCTCTAGGAATTTTTTTTTAGCTCAAAGCAACGTTAGATGGAATAAATTTGCCCAAAGCAGCGTTAAACGGACGAATTTGCCCAGAAGGACTGTTAGTTTCGTTTTGGTATTTTGCGTTTGTTCGCTATAAAAGTGTGAATCACTTTTCAAATTGTTGCTACCAAATACTAGAACCCTGCATTAAATTTTAAAAAATGAAATAATGAAGAATCTGCATGAATGTGTGTATGTTTCTCGCACTGTGAAAAAACAACGGTACCTAGGCACATCAAATTCTGAATAACGTAGTCCTTCACTCGAATATGGGCATCTGTAAGCCTAAATTTGGAATTTCTTTCATTATCTGATTCATATTTAGTAAAACTTTAACCAATTTTTGTTAAACAAACTCAACGATTTCAAAACGAACAATGGCAACATCGTACGGAGGAAAAAAATTATTTTTATCTCGAGCGCACGAAAGTATCAGAAATTGGAAGATATTGCTGTCTCAGTGAAACTTTTAAACCCTATAAACGGGAAACGGGTTTGTGCTGAAAAATTAAATTAAAAAAGATATTAAAACAATATTTTTAATTATTTTGTGATATTGCTGTTGAGTTATGGTTTAATTGCGAAGAACTTGATATTTAATAAATAAAGGTAACACGCAGAACGTTAAAAAAAACGCCTCTCTGGGCGTAATATAAAATCTGAAAGCTTTCAGGTTTTTTTTTTTTTTTAAATAATTCGG
>KK112841.1:0-25772 GCA_000611955.2 Stegodyphus mimosarum
ATCATATTTGTCAACATGTATATTTCTGGACAGACTCGCAGATCGTATTACATTGGATCAAAGAATCTTCTAGGAACTGGAAACACTTTGTCTCCAATAGAGTTGCAGAAATTCAAACCTTGACGAATCCCACTAATTGGAAACACTGTAGCGGTAAAGAAAATCCCGCAGACTTATTAACCAGAGGTTTGAGCGTGAATTATCTGAAGAATTGTTCACTTTGGTGGTATGGTCCAGAATGGTTACAAAATCAGTGTACTAATTGGCCAATTCAACAGAATTTTGACATAGAGAACGATGAACAATTAGAACGCCGTACTAAGATATTTGTTTGTGACGTTATTGTGAAAAAAGATGAACAACTATTAGACATAAGAAAATTTAGTAGCGTGTTGAAATTTCTGAGAATTGTGGCATGGATCAAACGTTTTGTTGCTAAAGCAAGAAAACTATCAGCTAATAGTGGACCATTAAGTGCTTCTGAAATTCAGGATGCTGAAGTATTTTGTGTTCGCAAAGCTCAGATGGATTTCTTCACACCTGAAATTAAGGCACTTCAATCTGGCAAATCAATTTCTCCGAGCTCTAGTATATTCAGCTTGGCACCATTTCTTGATAAAAACCAAATTCTTCGAATTAAAGGAAGACTAGAAGGTACTGAGTATACAGTCGACGAAAAACATCCAGTTCTTCTTCCTAAAGACTCCAGATTTACTGAATTAATTGTAAAAAGAGAACATAACAACGTTCTACATGCAGGGGTGGCTACAACTTTAACAAAAATGCGACAGAAGTTTTGGATTCCTAAAGGCCGCCAATTAGTGAAGAAAGTCATAGGAAGCTGTCTGATATGTCGAAAATATGCAGCAAAACCAGCGAAACAAATGACAGCTCAATTACCCAAAGAGAGGATTACAGAAACACCACCTTTTTACGTTACCGGTGTGGATTTCACGGGTCCTGTTTACATTACATCTGGAAATGGGAGTCAGAAGTCGTACATCGTATTGTTCACGTGCGCCGTTACACGGGCATTACATCTGGAACTTGTTTCCAACATGTCTGCAAACAAATTCATTTTGGCCCTCCGACGTTTCATTTCAAGAAGAGGCAACTGTCGTACCTTTTATTCGGATAATGCGAAAACCTTTAGGTATGCTGCTAAAGATTTGCAATATTTTTACAGTATAATTAAAGGACAAGACTTTCAAAATTTTCTAGCAAATGAAGGCTTTACCTGGAAATTTATCGTTGAACTTGCCCCATGGTGGGGAGGCTTCTACGAGAGTCTTATGAAGAGCATTAAGGAACCTCTGAAAAAGATTTTAGGCAGAGCTCAACTAAATTTTGAAGAATTTATGACTGTGTTGACCGAGGTTGAAAATATTGTGAACAGACGACCTTTGACATATGTTTATAATGACTTGCATGAACCTGAACCGCTTACACCGGCTGATTTTCTGTTGATCGGACATACAATTGAATATCCATGTAATTTTGCTGAAATCCTGAATACTTCTCCAACTAGAGAAGGTCTACTGAAACGAAAACAATATCAAACAACACTTCTAAAACATATCTGGAAAAAATGGAAAAATCAATACCTTCTCAATTTACGAAATGCTCATTTCTTCGATACTCCTGAAAGTAAGAAGAATCTTAACGTTGGTGATATAGTTTTACTTGAGGGAACAACAAAATCTAAGTTCTTGTGGAATTTAGGTCGACTAATTCAAGTGTTTAAAGGACGTAATGGTCTTGTTAGATCATGTATGGTGAAAACTAAAAGAGGGGACTTTAAGAGACCTGTGCAGTTAATATACCCTCTTGAACTATCAGACTGAAAATGAACTGAACTATCAACTTTTATTCAACATTTATAGTCTGTGTTTATCTAAATAATTTTTAGTTAATCACTTGAGTTAATTCTAATAATTTACTGTTTATAATTCAAGTTAATATTTACCTTTTGAGTAACTTTTGAATTTTTATGCTATTAATTGTTTGTTGATTTTATAGCTTTCTTTTTTTTTTTTGCTGCTTATGTTTGCATCAGGTAATGTATCTGATATTGATCTGTAAGTAGTTTTCTTACATTTGTTATATATTTTTTGTATGCTGATATAGTGATAATTTTGTAAAAATTATCAGGTGGGGAGTGTTGATAAATTCCCCATAACATTAACTGTAATGCCGATAGAGGGCGCTTTTTCTGTTTGTTTATGAGTAAGTGAGAGGAGTTTGAGATGTGAACCGAGGTATACTGAACCTTCGATGCAAGTTATGCTGTTTTAATAAATAAATAGTGTGTTATATCTCTGTTTGTGATGAAAGAGAAGTTTTTATTCTTGAATTTTATTAGTCACTTAAAGAAAGTTCATTATTTTGATGGCTACCCGCATGATCCTAGTTTTCAAAGTTAAACTACTTTCTTTCCGCATAGCCTGATGAGACAAATAATATATAGGTCTATTTAAAGCATTTTCTGGAGTATCAGGATTTACGATGCTTATTATGCCTTCTTTTAAATAATCACAAATAATTTCACGGTATTGTTGATGTAACTCAGGATCATGACTAAATCTCCTCCACAAATTCTGAAAACGCTGCCGCGTCAAGGAATAATTATCAGATAATTCTTCATAATGTTTCCTAAAAGGTAGTTGCACTATGTAACGTCCGTTTTTAAAATCAACAGTGTCATTAAAAATTTCCATCGCCTGATACTTTTCATGCACAACTGGATCATAACGAATACCAAGTCCCTCAAAATCAAAGAAAAGTTTTAAAGTACTCTGAAGAAAACAATGCCCCTGATAAGAAGGTTGCATTTCGTTAAGCTTCCTGCATGCAATCCATCCGAATTCAGACTCTTTAAACAATAAATCATCATTTATTTTATACGTATTATTTTCGAAACCTTAAAAACTAAATCAGCGCTTATAAGGGCATGTACGTCTGAAACTTCATAAAATGATTTATCAGCTAAATTTAAAAATTGTGGAATTTCTACTTTCGAAATACCCAACGTAGTAAAGTACACGGAGTTAATCCTGTTATCTTATTTACAATTAAGAATTCAGCTGGTTCATTAAAGGTGCAATCTTCATTTGAAATAAATATATTCACTTTCAATTTAATATTTTGGATTGATCCATTAAGAACTGTAAGAGGCTTCTTAATTTTCTCCGTTTTTATTCCTAAACATTCACTTATTTTATCATTAAGAACGCATATATTAGATGCGCTGTCTAAAATAGCTCGTATTTTTATTCTTCGATTATTGGCGTCACAGACATAAATCTCTGCAGTACACTTTTTCTTTTTTGTTTACTTTTGTTTCTTAAAACACTCAATGCCTTCAATTCTGAGTGACCTTTCGCTGCATCAAGCTCACTTTTGTTTGGTCTACGCGACGTTATCGAGGGACAACGAGTCTTCGAATGATCTTTAATTATACATATTAATTTATTGTGTTTCTCACCGAAAGCGCATTTAAATTTCGAGAGACAGTGACAGTTTTGCTTTAGACATAATTCACAGAGCTTATGTGAACGAATTAATTTTAATCTTTCATGAACGCTTAATTTTAAGAACGTATCGCAAAGGAATATAGGATGAAAGCTTCTACAAACAACGCAGTTTTTATTTTCATTCGTCAAGAGAGCTTTTGATTTATGGGAAGGGGAAGAATTCTTGTTTATATTAATCTTACTTCCGGTTGTAATATTTCTATTTATAGATAACAAAACTGATTCACGCTGCTCGAAAAATTTAATAAACCCCTCCAGGGTTGGAACTACTTTCGATTTGTGAGATAATTCGAAATTTTTCTAGACTCATATAGTTTTTAAAGAAGAATATTTATTAGAAAAGCATCACATAACTTATTCTGTTCATACTTTAACACTTTCAAAGAGCGTAAATTCTTTTATATACAATCAATCATACTTCTAATGTCTTTCGCATTTTCGGATTGAATCTTTTCAAAATTAAAAATATTCTGCACATGAATGTCAACAATCAGACGTTCATTATCATAGCGAGATTCCAAAGCTCTGTAAAAAGATTCAAAATTATGAAAGTTACTTGCTAAATGCTTAGCATCATTAATAAGACAACATCTCAGGTAACACAATTTCTGCGAATGACTTAACTGAACATTATTTGTAATTAAATCATGAAATTCAGTTTTAAATGAACTAAATTCTTCATATTTTCCTGAAAATTCAGGCAAAACTAATAGTGGAATTTTAGTTCTGATTTGAAAATTTTCATCTATATTACTTTCAGTAACATTTACTGCTTTTGCAGAATTTAACTTATAGTAAGAATTATAGAGAATTTCAATTCTTACCTCCAGTTTTTCTAGACGATCATCAAGTGGGAGTTTAAATCATCATCAATAATTGCGAGATCATTATCCTTGATGTTACTTTGTGCGTAGTACGCACTTCGTAGCTCATCAAATTTTTTTGAAGAGCTTGAATATTTTTTAGTTTTATTTTAAGTTCAACTAAGTCCGCATCATTATTTACAGTCTGCATAAAATTTTCAAATCAAGTTATTTTCCCTTTTAGGGATGCTTTGCTTTTCATTAGAGTATTCATATCGCTGAAGTAAGCTCCAGGCTCAACGGAGCCAGCTGAATAAATTATATTCTCTTAATGATTATTTTTGTCGACGGACCAGCTTCACTGCTTCGTTTTTTATTTATTTTATTAAGAAAACATCATATACAAATATTTACAGTGAAACAAAATACAATTTAACGGCTAGATTTCTTTTCTCTACCTGCCTCAATCGTAGGAGGCGATCCATTGGCGAGATTCGGTGACCGTAAAATGCGCCAACATTACTTACACAAATATTTCCTTAAGTCCGAACCTACAGTTTCAGAATATTTCATAAATGAGATACGGCGGTAACAAATTATTTTAACATTTCCTCTTTCGATGGCTCATTGTTTAAGTTTTACATGACATCTTTTCTCCCCGGAACCGATAGTAGAAATATGCAGAAGCAAATAAATGATTAAATGAGAAGGGATAAGCAGGAATAGGTGTAGAAGAGAAAGAACAGAGAGTAGGAACGTGGGGAATGGTATAAACACGTGCAAGCAAGTTCCAAAAATTGTTTCAGGAGTGCAAGGCCAGCCAAACATAAACGACGTCTCCAGAAAACTATGAAGAATTAAAATCGGTGAATTTGAAAATGTACATAGAAAATTCAGGACAGAAATCTGAAGAAACCGATTTTCCGATTTTAGGATTTTTGAATGTCAGTGTATACAACGAACTTTACCGTCTAGACGGGACAGTGAGAGTTCCCTATAATGCTCACTGATAGTGGTTAGTGACACTCACTGCCGTACTGAAGGGAGTGGAAGGTGGGAAGCGGAACATCAAGTGAATCCCCAAAAGTGCCGGGATATTTTTAAACGTACAGCTACTGTGCAGCTAAAATTACACGACCAGCCGAAATCCTCTCGAGAGGTTTGTGTATGGAAAAGATGGTTATGTGAAAAACCATCAGACCGATGGGCTTTCCCTCTCAGAATTCCATTTTTGGAGTGGAAACTTAACAGGTAGTTAGGTGCAGTAGTACCTCAATTACCTACGTTACTATAAAGGGGCTGACCTAGTTTCTACGTGGACAAGGAAATTTCCATAGCAATTATTGTCTGTTTCTAATGATGTCTCGGGGTATTTATAACATATTTAATTCGTTTTTGTTTCCTAATGTACACCGATGAAACTTTTTAAAAGCTTTACTGCCGTTATCAAACTTGCTTAAACATTACATCGTCCTACGAAACTCCAACATTTGCATCCTTTTATTACTCCAAAGGTAAACATTTTGTCTTTGAAAATGGCATATAAATGTTTCTTTTCACTTATAAGTGTTTCTTTTCTCATCTGTCAAGACCTATTTAGAGAGACGCGTAACTGTCTCAATCAAAGACGTTGAATATTGTCTTCATATCCAAAAGAACAAATTCTTTTGTACTTCCTCGTCTTTTCTCTGAAAATTAGCAAGGATCATCCCCTAAAGGAATGCTTTCAAATCAACAGTAGTTCTATTGCATTGCCAGATGAAAGAACCTGGAAGTACGTTCCTTTTTTTTAAAGCTTTAAGTGAACTTTCTTTTGGAAGATACTGATACAATACCGCTATGGAGAGAGTGGGATTTCATTGAGGGTGTGTGCTGTAAATGAGGCCTGAAGACACTTTTCAAATCGAGAAGTTTCTGTCTGGGGAAATGGTGAAGTGATTAATGATATATTTTGCACCAGTTTCTATATTTCACTACAGATTTATCTTGTGTCTTGTATTAATTCTTTACAATCCTCAATATTCGAGTGTAATGTGATGCTTTAAGCAAATTCGGGAAAACATTCATCTGCATTTTACTTCTTACCGTAGAGGAACCATTTTAACTCATCAAACGCTTTCCGTCGACAATATTCTCAAATTGTCTAAAAGAATAGTATATGTTAATATTGTTCCAATAACCCCGAAGATAAAGCTTCTTTTGACAGGTACGATATTCCAAACCGTCAACGAGATTTCCTTTTCTGCATTCATCCGAAACCTTTCATAATACGGATTGGAAAAGATTGTGTTCATGGGGAGGAACTGAGCAGCAGTAGTTACCTTTAAAGAGGCCTCGTAAACGGTCGATCCGGAAATAGTCATCATTATAAATGATAAGAAATTTGTCATGAAATATATTATTGCAGATGACTGAGAGTAAATTTCTTGAAAAAACTTGCGGTGAATCAGCACAGACACTGCGAAATACATTAAAGAGGCGTTATAAAGTGTGCTTAAAAACACAAAAACCGACACTTCTTCATCCATATATTTAATACTCTTTTTTAAAAAGTTGTAGGAATGCAAACACGTTTCATAATTTAAGTTAGGTAATTCCATCCTTTTTGCAATTTTTAAGATTGCAGTTTTCATTCGGTGACACTGTAAGGTGTAGAAAATTGCGAAAGTGGTTATAGGCAAGTTTAAAAAACACATAGATGTAGTTATGAAAATAACGTCTGAAATGTAATTTAGTATTGCAGTGATCTTATTGGAATCATTTATAGTGTAATGAGCAGTCGCTGCAAAGCTTTCATTAGAATTATTTATTCTATGCAATAGACCTAAAATGAGTGCTGAAGACTGCCCTAATACACAAATAAATACCCACAGTAGAAACCATATTTTTCTACTGCCCTCCGTGTACACCTCTAATTGACCAATTTGTATATCAATAAGTTTCAATTTACTTAATCTCAAACATAAAAGGAATCGAATTGTAACTGCATAAAATATGGAGAATAAATTCCCTATTGCTTTTATGTCATTAGGAAAATCTACTAAGAATTTTATAGCTATAAACATATAAAAAACTGTAATTAAATGACAAATTGCGTAAAAAATGCATTTCAGCATTTTATTTGCTGTAGAATCATGAGCCTGTATATTCAAATCTATAACTGCACCAAATTTGAAAGCGGAAAATACGTATTCGCTGTTGGATTTCATTTTAGAAAAAATCTTCGGATTCTCATCAAAACGATTTTTAGTTTACAGTTTGTCTTCCTATGTATGTAATTCTCGTTAGCATTTAATGGTATACTGATTCATAACTGTGCTGAAATGTGAAAGAATAAACAGCAAGAAATTGTACGCAAATCACTTGACAGTGTTTAGATGAGGACTCTTTAAGAAAAAATCATCTCCGTAAATTCACTGCATAGTATTTTGTGACATTCTGTAGAAACACACAGCAGCGTTTTGTTCTATGTCATGGCTAATGAAAGGATTATTATATTCAGAAACTTGCAGGTAGCAATAAACGCATAAAGCTTGTAAATGTTCCGTAAAAATTCATCACAATTCTTTGTTTCAAATTCCGAAAAGCCACAGAAAATGGCCGATTCCAAGTAAGTAAACGAAATTGGTAGATTTTAAAATGTTACTTGCACAAACACCAATTGATAAAAGTATTAATAAGTAGTACAAAATGAAATTATGATGCTAATTACTCATAAAGCATCCTAAATATGAAAATTATTAATTAACAGTATAATTAAAGGTTTAGAAACAAACAAGATATTTTGCAAAAGACCTTCGTTAGCCAGAGCACACTCAAAAGTGAAAATGCGATCAATAATCTAAGGAGGAATACATTACTCTCTTTTTTTTAAAGGAAACTTATTAATAATGCAGAACGTAACTTAATAAATTTAATGCATCGATAATGCATTAAATGGCTTAAAAGAATTTACCATTAAATCCATTTCAGACAAGTATGAAAGACTGACAAAATCAATAAACATAGTAATAAACTGCATACAAAATAGCATATTGATAAGCAATTTTGGAGGTTTGGTCTCTGAAATTATGGTATTAAATTGCTCGCAAATTGGAAAGAAATTTTACTTTTCAATGCTTCGCAGTTTTAATTTCCAGAATGGTGTCTCGCTATAGAAACTTTTGTTACTGGATTGTATTTAGGTGATTCATCTGCAATATCGAATTTTGAATATCGTGTTCTCACCATGGAAACGTTTGTTTAATGGAATAAGTCCGGAAGCTCCTCTTCAATGTCTAATACCTTTTTAATATTTGTGATTGCAACAAATTTGAAAAGATGAATATACTCTATTTGGCAAAACAATCGAAGCACCAAGAAGGACTTTTGCGATCGTCACGAAATTTGATATGCAAAGACATCTTGGTCGAATATGCAAATAAGCAAAGTTTCTGCATTTCTGGTGAGTATTTCGCAAGGTATAAAACCAGTAACAGAGGCGGAAAATTTCTCTCTTTTGTTTTTGCTACTATTGTAATTGCGTAAAGAAGGAACTAAAGATGCTATTGCGACCATATCGAACACCTTACAGACAACTCAACGACTTCGAACGTGGTCGCATTGTAGGGTTTCGTGAAGCTGGGTGGTCATACCGAGCAATAGGATGCCACGTGCAGCGTACAGACATTGCTGTGCAAAGATGTTGGGATCAATGGTTGCTACAAGGAAATTGCTAGGCAAGAAAGGATGATTGTTCACCAGGCCCGAACCTCCGCAACAGTATCATTGCCGACTATTCAACGTATTACAGCCACGTCTATACCTCCCGTGGTACAATGAATCATCTCACGGCGCTTGTCTGAGGCGGGGTCACGCTCACAGAGGCCTTTAAGACGTTTGCCTTTGACCCCATAACATGGGCGGAGTCGTCTGGAGTAGTGTCGCAGCCAATCATCACGGCTGCCTTCAGACTAGCATCGTATAGAGCTCAGCGATGAATTCCACTTCACTCTTGAAGCAGATGACCACCGTGTTCGTGTCTAGAGAGGACGAGGCCAGAGGTTTCTTTCAGTCTTTGTTTTACAAAGGCATACAGCTATAACCCCTGGTGTGATGGTGTGGGCACTATTTCTTATGACAGCAGGTCATCTTTAGTCACCCTCCGCACATCTTCAACAGTTCAACGATATATTGATACTATCCTGCGGCCGGTTGCATTACCCTTCATGGCACGACATCCTGGGCCATTTTCCAACAAGATAATGCCAGGCCCCATACCGTTCGCATATCTCTGGAGTCTGTGCGCGAATGATACTCTTCCTTGGCCAGCAAGGTCACCAGACCTTTCACCAATCGAACATGTCTGGGACATGGTAGGCCGCCAGATTCGGGTGCCACAAAATGTCGCAGATCTGGAGCGACAACTGATGAACGCCTGGCAGAATATGTCGCAGGATGACATTAGGAACCTCTACCACTCTTGCCTCGACGAATTCATGTATGCATTTCCTCCAGGTGCAGTTCGATTTGAACACTCAATGGGTGATTGCGAGCCGTGAACAGGTACTATGAACTTGATTTTTTTAATCATTTTATTATCTGCGTATAAGCTGTACACATATTCAGTTTCATCAAAAACTACTTCCTTCACGCTGCTTCGATTGTTTTGCAAAAGAGTGTATATAGGACAAATAACCAATTTAATTTGAGTGTGACTTATCAAAACAAAAGCTCAAGGCTACCTTTAGGACTTTATTGCATATATTTAACTAAAATCCAAGCAACGATAATTGTAAAGATTTTAGGCTTAGCTTCTTAGACTTAAGATTCTGTAATTATTTAGTATAAATTAACTCCTTCGCTTAAAGTTATGCTATCTTTTCTCAAAATGTGCAAATTCGGTTAGTGTTTAAGAATAAATATAACTGAGATGCAGCTGTTGTATTGGCAGTTAGTATAACGACTCGCAAGTTGTGTGCTTCCTATCAACTTTCGAAATTTACTTTAGCATTCCTATTGGATTTATTGAGCAATCAAGGATTGGTGTTAACACTGTGCCTAAGGGAATAAATTGTTGTGCACTTTCTGGAAACGAAGTTGTGCGCTCTCTGGAAATTTAAAAACATTACTTTCGAATTCCTATAGGATTTATTGATTAATGTGTAAGGATTTAAAGTTTGACTAACGTTTATTTTATTTTAAAACTTTACTATCATCTCTTACATCATCTTTACATCATCATATCTATTTACTATCATCTTTACATCATATCTATTTACTATCACCTTTACATCATGATATCTATTTATTATCATTTTTACATCATCATATCTATTTTCCACTTCCGGCCAGAATTAACGCGCGAATATATTTATTCAAATTGTACCGCCTTTTTCCGAAAATAAGACACTGTCTTACTTTCTTTTTTGGTCCAAAATACGCGCTAGGGCTTATTTTCGGGGTAGGGCAAAAATAAAAGTATATTTATATATTTTTATTTAATATTTATTTTACACAGAATACAGAAATTTAAATTTATTCAATTACAGTCATGTCATCTTCTTCTGGAACATCGTCATAAATAAAATTCTGAATTATATTCTGATTTTCTTCCAAATCCATTTCCTGTTGAATCATTGGTCCGAATCTCTCATGTCTTGCGATATAGCTATCGTTAAATGAATACTTCTTGTCTAAGTAGCCTGTTCGTAGTGCATTGGAAACATCACTATCAGTTATTTTGTCCCATGAATTTTTTACCCAATTCACAACTTCTTGTAAGCCTGGTTTTACAAAATTACCTCGATGATTTCTCACCATTCTGTTTTCAATATATTCATTGATTTCCATCCGCAAATGATCCTTGAATGGCTTGTTTATTGCAATGTCAAGTGTCTGGAGGTAACCAGTCATTCCTGCCGGAATCATTATTTGATCAATCTTCCTCTCAGCAAGAAAGTTTTTCATGTCTTTAGCGCGGTGAGTACTGGCTGAATCCCAAACTAGTAAACCTCTATTCTGACCCCTCAACAGTGGTGGCAGCATAAAATCAACCCACTTTCTTATAACTGCTTGGGTGCACCAGGCTTTTTCACTTTCAATGACATAAATTCCTGAAACACGTTGAATCTGGTCTTTTTTACCTTTAGTGATTAAAAATGGCGATACTTTCTTGCCATCTAGACGAATCGCCAAAATACAGGTAACACGTGCACTATCGTAACCGGTAGAAGGAACGTAAATTGACGAAGAAGCCTTGTGGTGAACTGTCGTTTGAGCTCCTTGGCCTAGGAATACCGCGGTCTCATCCATAGCAATCATGTTGGAGAGTTGGTATTTCGAAAAATCGATGCCATCAACAAAAAGCTTAAACGCAAGTGCACGCTTAACAACTTCATTGTCTTCCAGCTTAAACAATGTTGTTGATCTCCTTAGAGACAGTTCATATCGTTTAAGGAAGTTGTCCAACCAGTGTGACGATGCTTTAAATTCTTCTGTGGATATATCAAATTCAATTGCTGTTTCAAGGGCAAATTTTTGAATATCAGCCCTGCGCACAACCAAAGCCATTGCTCTCCTGTCTGCAATCATTTCCCAGATGCAATCTTCCAACTCAGAAAATAACGGCTGCCGACCTGATTCAACTCTGCGATTTTTCTCATTTCCTTGGTCCACCAGTTGACACAGGTAATCGTAGTTGTGCACGCCATTTATGAACCATACGGAGATCTAGCATGTTCTCTTTACAGAATGCTACAAGATTTACACCCCTGGAGTCTTCCACGATTCCCTTTTTGTACTCGACGGAATAGCTCTTTCGTTTTGTACTCATTTTAACTGGGATTAAAAATTATTCACTTTATTTTTAAATAAAATTACGTATGAGGAAATAATCAGACTTACAAGACTGAAATGAATGAACGTTGTAGACCTGCACTGTCGCTCAATGTAGACTGCAGCCTTATGTTGCATTTTTAAGATAAATTCCAAGAATTAATTTGACACCAACTGTAGAGGTAAACAATTAATTTCTCGGAATATTTTGTTTCAAACATTTCTCTGAAATACGAGTATTAGTAAAGCTAAACATGTAACAGAACTATTTAACCATAACCGAATTATAGAGCGGCGAAGACGAACAGTCTAAGTCAGTCGACCTCCAGCCGCGAACACGTTAGGTTGTCATATAGTAGCTGTCTGTAATTCCAATGTTTAATGTTCCGTTATATGTTTAATATTTATGTATATTTCCTTGTACCCGTTCCTGTGTGCTCTATTAATAAATACTTTTAAAGCCAGCCGGCGTTCGTGTTTATTGAGGAACGGCTACAAGATAAGCACATAATTTTACATTTAGGCTCTTATTTTAAATTACGACACGAGTAACTATCGAAAATTGTTTAACGAATTGTGGAATTTATAACGTAATGATTGCCATATTAAAGCCACTTTTATTTCAGCTAGCCATAGCATTGATAAGAAAGTATATGTAAAGTTAATGTTATAGAAACATACTGTAATACAAAATTTTCCTGGTTCTTAGACTGTTTACTAGAATCCTGTCGAATGAAATTTCTAGTATGTAATAATAAAATAAGAATCAATTTCGAAATCGATTTAGAAAATTACAAACTTTATTGTTATAAATATAAATTTACTGTATCTTAAAGTAACGCTTTTGCGCCCTAAACTGCGTAACTGCTCAAACTGCGTCTATTTTTTTTTTTTATCCGTTTTGCAATTTGGGATTTTCCGAAAGGCCAATTTTAGAGGATTATCCCCGTGTCTTTGCTGACCTGATCCTATTCCAATGACGTCTTTTGAAGACGACTTTTCTCCGAATTGTTACGGAATAAAACTGAGTAAAGACTAGTTTTTCATCTTACTTTCCCTCCCCCAATGCTAGGTTATTCCAGTTATCGCAGGTGTTGTTTGTAAAAGAATGTAAGGGATCTTGTTTTATATCCATTCTACACTGTCTATATAGTGACTGTCTAATAATGACCTAGTGGTATGATTCTTAATTTTATTAATAATTCTTAATTTTACTGACAAGATTTTAAGATTTCTTTTAATTTGAATTTTAAATTGATCAATTTTCCTTTAATTGAAATCATGTTCATTTTATTACTTCCCTGTACTAAGCAAAATGGAGGTACTGTAAACACAAAAAATTTCGGGTATCATATTTCAACAGAAATATCCATTTTGACCATTTCCGAACCCATTCGGATGATTTTTTTACGGCCATATATACAGACAGAATAAAGGACTACTTTTTCCAAAAAGGATTGGAAAATGGATTTAAAATGGATTCAAAAGGGAACTTTTCATGACATCTGTACGTACGTATGTATGTACCTCTCATAACTCAAACACTCTGAGTCGTAGAACGTTGAAATTTCGTATATGAGACTGCTATAACATCTAGTTGTGCACCTCGCTTTTATACTGTAATTGGCAATACCCTTACGTATATGCACATACGAGGGTTGGAACTTTAATAGTGGCAACACAGCTGAAAACACGCTACGCAACAAAACCAAAGAATATCGCGTATACCACACGTGAACTAGATACCTACTTTACATCTCCGCAAAAAGACTTGTCCTGCCTACGTCATGCGCATGCGGAGTGACGCGAAGAACGGATCCTTGTATTAGCTCGCGGTCTAAAGTAAGTGTTGTCAGGATGTTTTCAAAACAAGAACAACGATGTTGGATAAAAATTGAATGTGCCAGAGGTCGTACAACACGACAGTGTCATCAAGGGCTTCAAGAAGCTTGCGGGAAATCTGCATTGCTTTACAGAACCGTAGCAAGATGGGTGAAAGCATTCAATGAAGGACGCCAAAACGTGGCAGACATGCTGCGGCCAGGTCGTCCGAGTGTCAGACCTGCAAGCTGTTGCCGGCCACACTTTCTGCAAAACGCCCCTCTCATTTTGCATGACAATGCTCGGCCGCACGCAGCGCAAGCTGTGACTGATTTGTTCAAGCGATGGGGCTGGGAAGTGCTTTACCATCCACCATACTCCCCAAATCTAAGCCCTTGTGACTATGACTTAATTCCTAAGATGAAGGAACCACTTCGTGGCACTCGCTTCCAAACTGTTCCTAAGATTCTTGCGGCAGTAGACCGGTCCATGCAAACTATCAACAAATCAGGCGCTGCTACAGATATTCTGCGACTTCCACATCGTTGGAAACGGGTTGTATACAATGCTGGCGACTATATTGAAACACTGTAAAACATGGTGACATGAATCACTTTTGTATTCCTTGTAAATAAATAGTTGCCACTATTAAAGTTCCAACCCTCGTATTTACCCCACCCCTTTACCGTACTTAAAAGTCCTTACTTGGCCTTTATTTTAGCAATCGTTGGTCGTAATTAAAAGCGATGACCAATTACAAAAGTGTTTTAAATGGACGGGATATTTAATTTCAAAATTTGCAATTTTTGATGTCATTTTTAACTTAACTTCAGAAATTGGTTAATTAAGTTAAAATAATTCCAGAAACCAAGTTTCAATGAAACAAGAATACAGAAGTGTTTTAAATGACGAAATTATTCACGTTTTGGCAATGTCAAATTAAAAAAACAAAACTTTAAATTCCTTACATGGGTTAAAAGTCCTTACCTGGCCTTTATTTTTGTAGTCATTGGTTATACAGGGTGTCCCAAAACGACCGCATAAACTCTGCACAGCTAGATTCCTCGTTGGCAGTACATAAAAACTGCCCAAAGAAGCGTTCCTGTACGAGTCATAGTTTACGAGAAAAATGAGAAAAAAAAAGTATGACGTCACTGCCGGTGCAAGAAAAAACACTTTATTGAACATATCAACAACAGTGTATGTACAATTTAAAGCAGATGTTCAAAGTGTCCGCCGTGCATGTCGAGGCAGGCTTGAGCACGCCGTGGAATGACTGTCATCACACGTTGCAGTATCGCGGGGTCCACCGAAGTACAAGCAGCATGCAGACGAGCAACTACGTCCATTGGTGTTGTCACTACGTCTCGATACACCAGTTCCTTGAGATGGCCCCATAGGAAAAAATCCAACGGTGTGAGATCTGGCGAATGTGGCGGCCATAGAACCGGATACCCACGTCCGATTCAGCGGCCGGGGTATTCCATATTCAGCCAACCACGTACAGGTGCACAGAAATGCGCCGGAGCACCATCATGCTCGAACCAAAGTCCTGTATTGCCACTAATGGTATGTAATCGAGGAACTTGGTTAAGACTTCATTGAGAAATACCAAGTACGACTGTCCCGAGAGCCGTTGAGACAACAGATATGGTCCAAGCAGGCGATCCCCGAGTATGCCGGCCCACACGTTAAGAGACCAACGTTCCTGATGTTTCTGCGGCCGGATTGCATGCGGATTGACCTGGGACCACATTATCGTCTGGAAAGATATTCCAATACTGTTGTTGATATGTCCAATAAAGTGATTTTTTCTTGCACCGGCGATGACGCCATACTTTGTTTTTCTTATTTTTCTCGTAAACTTTGGATCGTACAGCAACGCTTCTTTGCGCAGTTTTCATGTACTCCCAAAGAGGAATCTAGCTACGCAGAGTTTATGAGATCGTTTTGGGACATCGTGTATAGTCATACACTTCTACTTACGGAAGTGTTTTAAATGATGAAAATATTCATGTTTTGGATAAGCCAAATTAAAAAAAAAAGTAATTTTCAATAAATAGCGAAATATGACTTTAATAGGGTCTTCCTTATTTATATTCAGAAAATTTTACATTCTTTATGAAACATAGTACAAGAAATTTAACTCTCGTAGAACCAAAAACTGATCTCGTATTTTATTTTCCCATTTGCTATTTTTGATGGCATTTTCAACTTGCCTGGAAGGATCGGTTTATTACGTTAGAGTAATTTGAGGTTCAAATGAAGTGCACCAAAAAATTTGTTTAATTTAATAGGCCACACAAGGAAGTCATGTGGCATCCACATCCAATTTTTTTAATCTAATGTTGCGCTAAAAGTATTTTAGAAGAAGAAGCTAAACAGACATATTTACAACATCTGTAGGAATCAGCTTTCATTATTTTTTATAACTAACCATATTTTTAATAATTATTTTAGCCGATCACCTAAAATAATTATTAAAAAAAGAGAAAAAATAGGAATAATGATTTCAATGAGTAGTTGCTGTAAACTGCATTGGATCTAGCTAACATAATTTCATTAAAATATTTGATTGTTTAAGGCCGGCTGGTGCAGTGGCTAGCGCGTTGCGCAACAGCTCCACAGGTTCGGGGTTCGATTCCCGGGCTGGGCAAGGTTGACTCAGCCTTTCATTCCTTGAGTGGATCGATAAAATGAGTACCAAGTTCGCTTAGGAACTAAACACAGAGGGTCCTGCGACAAGATGACCACTTTTTCAGGGCATATACTCATGTGCCACGGGGCCCACGGTCAGAAAAGCAGATATCGGGGCACTGAACGCTATGGCCCACTAGGGCTGTTGTGCAATGAGTTGAGTTTGAGGTGATTCGACTATTTAATAATAAGGCCAAAGTACTTTTTACTTCATTATCCTAATTTAGTCAACCGTTTCAGTCCAAACTATACGTTAGATATACCTAATCTAGACTTTAGATGCAACAGAAATCATACAATGAGATACATTGTATGATAAAATAATAACAGAAATGGCACAATGAGTCGCGTATCATACAATGATATTGCTACTCATTCTGCCATTTCTTTTATGACAGTTGCTTTTAATTATGGTCCAAAAAGGCCTGTGATGAAGGAACATGTCGCTAAGCATTTTATTTTCAAGTGCTCGAAAGCATCTTATTGTTTAACAATTATACATAGAATATGAAATATAGATCAGCTTATTTCATTCCTTCAGACTTTCTCAGCAACATTTATACATTATTTTTCAGTACGCATTCGCAGTATGGATTTTAGCTCAAATATCGAATGAAAATTTAACAAAAATAAAAGGTTTTGAGTGAATGTACTATATGACGTTAGAAGGATCTTTGATAATTTTTTAAAAATTCAATAAAAATTATGTATTAGATACATCATGAATTAAATGTGCTTTTATTTAAAGAAACACATTTTTTGCCTCACTTTATTTAAATTTATTTCCTGTAATTTCACTACAGATGTATTTCTCATTCAATCAAATCAGAATTCACTTCGGGGAAAGACAAAAACACATAAAAAATCGAAACATCTTCATTAAAAATTGTAAAATACAGAAAAATCTAAAACACCGTGCAAAGTTAAGTAAGGGATTTATGATTGTCGCAGGATTCTCTTCCAACGAGAACTAAAAAATTAGAAGAGCAGAACAAAATGTAAGTATTATTCTGAACGTATGATTAACAGAAAGTTCTGTGTTCGAAATTTACAGAAGAAATCCGATTTCTATATCCCAGCGACTTTCGAAGAGTGAATCATCGTCATGACAAAGCAACAAGTCGTGCTTCACAAAATACCACT
Organism: Stegodyphus mimosarum; assembly: GCA_000611955.2. NCBI lineage: Eukaryota > Metazoa > Arthropoda > Arachnida > Araneae > Eresidae > Stegodyphus > Stegodyphus mimosarum. The sequence continues at coordinate 17,813 of KK112841.1, forward strand.
GCAATCCTTGAAAAAAATAAAAACAGATACAGTTACTGCGCATGTATATCTTTCAATGCATTCGTGCAAAGCCTCCTGACCTCTCACCCATGAACTGTTGTGCCTCTGGTCTCTTAAAAAGATCTCGTTCTAAGCGCAAACCCACCAGGATTGTTCAACTCTCGAAAGTAGGAAAAGAGGAATGGAAATCAACACCCTTGTAAACTTAGGAAAAATTCTTTTATCATGGAAATCACAATGCAGACTTATAGTCCAGAAAAAAAGATCTAATATTTGAAAAAATACTCTTTACATTTTAAACATTAATTAAGATATTAATTAAGATACAAAGATAAAAAAAAATCTGATTTTTATTTACCTCTAATTTATTTCAAGATAAATACATTGTTATAGGCTGCCTCATACTTTTGGCCGAGGCTGTAAGCATGCATGTTTTTTCCTCTCATTTCGAGGTAATAGAGGAATCTAGAGCCATCCGATTTTGACATGCATAGTTCTCCACACGATCCTGTGCGTCTCGAAACCGGAATTTTGAATTTGCTTTTTATCTTTATTTACTAAATCTGTGCGAGCTTTCCTTTTACATGGTAAAATGTTAAAAGAAACGGAAGAAAGGTATTGTAAAAAACTTAAGTTCTGGATTCAAATTTTTTGAAAACATTTTTTCATTATTAAAAGATTATTTAAAAGGTCAGATTCCTTTTCTTTTCCACTTTGTACTTCTTTTTTGGTTTTTTATAACTTAGTAGTTCATTTTTTGTGGTGAAAGCTTTAATCTCTTATTTATTTAATAGAATATTGGATGATTTTCCCCTGAAAAACATAATGATAATACATAAACGTGCAATAAGTATTGCAAAATATGGATCAGATGTGTCAATCTGCGCAATGAAAAATAACTTCACAACCTTGATCTTCAAACAGCATGAAACGAGTCACGTATGCACCACTATTTCCCAATCGTACGCCTGCTGACTTTTCCCACATTTCTCTCTGCCGCTGAAAATTGTACGTCTGACCTTTAAAAATGCTGGGGCTAGAAACTCTGACCCCCCTCTTGCGGCTAAAAATGTGCGTATTTTTCTTCTCCCCTTAAAATCAGTTACAGGCAACTTACAACCAATTAAAATATATTTTGCTTCTTAAATGTGTTTGATATTGTACCGAAGTAATCATCAAACAGGCTGAAGAAAAGAAATATTATTAATAGACTGTAGGGGAAAAAACTACATCTAGAGCTCTACAGTGTCTTAACACTTCAGTTTATATCTTGCGTTGGCAAGATATACTCTGCACAAAAAAAAGGGGGGGACAGTTCTGTACATCCCGTTCTACTGGGCCGATTGACGAAATTCAACTTCCATTTTTTTGTATCTCGAAACGCCGATTTAGGATACATATTAGATTTATATATAATATTGTTCTAGCATAGGTATTTTGACACAAAATCGGGATTTTTCTACAGTGGTATGCCTATTTTCTTTCCATATTTCGATTCTACAACCCGCATTACACCCAAGTATTAAATTTCGCAAAATCTGGTAAGAATCATGCCAAGAGATTTAAAAAATTATCTTGGCGCACTTTTTTAATTTTGTGCCGAGAACAATAAAATTCAGCTGGCGAAATTCTTAATTTACGGTGACCTATTTTCCTTTCTTTTTCGCTGTGTACAAGCGGAATTAAAAAAAGGTGCATCATTCATTCTTTTAGATATTTTCAACAACGTGCGTAAAGCACATTTACCGTTATTTGCCGTTTATAAAAAATATGACAAATTTCATAACGTGCCGATGTAGAAATTCACGTATAGCTTCGGAAATTTTGAATAAAAATCATTAATTTTTTGCAGAAACGCCTAGAATTACACTTACTTTAAGGTGATGGCAAAAATTTTATCGTTTATAATTCAAAACGTTTTTTGAAAAAATGATAAAAATTAAAAATACAAATTTGAAAAATAAATCAGAAAATATCCTCGAATTTTATTTGGATTAGACCTAAATTTCGAATTGTAGAAGAAGGAATCAAGTGAGTTTATTAAAAAAAAGAGATATTAATAAATATATACACCAGATTCAATTAACATGGATGACCTAAAACGTTGAAAGCTAATTTTTTAAAAACTGCACTTGCAATATTTACAAAACATGACAGTTTAGTATAACTTAAGTCGCAGAATCTAAATATGAAAAAAAAATAAGTATATCAAATCAGAAATAGTTCGATTTTGTGTCAGGACATCTATCTTAGAACAATGCTATAAATCATATATATGTAATCATTTTGACGCGTATTCGTGACGGCTGAGTGGACAGAGGAACAGATGACTCAGACAAGAATGAATTCTGAAGAAGTTTCAATCATTATTTCACGCATATAAAACCATCTTAGTATATATTTATCCAATCATAATGAAATACAGTAAATCCTATGTACACTGATTTTAAAAGTAAGGCGAGGCATCTGCGAAAAGGAGATATCTTAGCAGTGACGAAGCTAGGAAAAGAATGAAGAAGAGTTATGACATAATTATTGTGGCATGAATATTTATACAAAATCTGATGTATAAGTGCAGCTAATCTGTGATTGATTAATTTTAGTTTTAGTTGCACTTTTCACCTAGCGTTATATAACACAGAAGGATCTCGAATTTGGGAGAACAGGCGAATTTAGAGGGAGAGCACCAAATCTAGAATAGTTGATTTTGAGGTTATTATTTTTAAAGCAGCTATAGTATTTTGTTGCACCTTACATATATATATATATATAATTTTCTTTAAAAAGTTAAAACTTGAACGATAGCGTTTTATGTTTTGTAAAAACTGCGCATCTAGCTGCAATTTTATTATTCTATTATTAACAAGTAAGAATGCAAAAGCTATAGTCCATCCTAAACCCTCTGAATCCTATTCGAAGAAGCACGTTAGTGCCAAAATTACATATTAAACACAATTAAAACTTCAAAATCATAAGCAAAAATTCACAAGAAAATATAACTCAAATAATGCCAAGAAAATGGTAATTTTTTGGCAAAATGGGAAAAGCTGAAGTTGCAATAAAACTAGGTATATAATTAACAAAATGGCAATATTTCATTGAGAGTTGCATAGTTGTCTCGTCAGGGGAGAAGGAACCGTGCCACTTCCATTGAAATTACCTCCACGCGTTTCAACTGACGACCAATTGAGACAAAACCGCTTAAAATAATTGACTGAACTTAAAAATCTATTAAATCGTTCAATACAAATCGAAATCGTCTTAAATTTTGTCAATCGGCCCAGTAGAACGAAAGATATAGAACTGCCCCCTTCCCTTTTTGGGCAATGTGTACATTCTCTGTTCGGTCAGAAGATTGAGATTGCTTGATGCAATTCATTGTGCACCATATATGATGCACGCATTCGTGCCATCAGATATCATCTTTCAAAACAAATCATCTGTATATGTTTAACGGTTTCGTTTATTTTATGTTTATTGGGCCCTAGGACATTAGTCTAGTTAGCACCTTGCGTGAATTAAAAGTATTAATAACTCAAAGGGAAATAAATATACTTATAACTTAAGTAATTAATTAATTCTATTTAGTTGGTGCCCTTCGAAAATCGGCGTCCTAGGCTGCTGTGTGTGTCGTTTACGCTTGGTACCAGCCTTTATTATAAATTGATTTCTGTATACATCACAAAGTAGTCATTGTTTTTTATTTTTTCAATGGTTTTAGTCTGTGAACCTGAGTCTAAAGACATTTAAAATTATTACGAGACTACCAAAATCATGTTTATTGAGAAATATCCCTGTATTTGCGTGTTTTGCTGTCGACCGTTTTCAACAACGTGCAGATTATCGCCAGTAAAGGACAAGTGAGATATCGCGTCATAATCATTAAAACTTTCCTTTAATTTTTATGTAACTGTGGACTTTATAAAGCCAATTTTGTAAGGAAGTTAGCAGTTAACACTTATGTTTCTTTTTTCTCTCGCATATCTCGAAAGTATTATTATCTGGGTTCAGTCTTCTACAAAATAGCAGGCACTGGACTATTTTCAAAGTTGTACGATTGATAAAACTGATAAGCATACTCAAAATATTGTTGCTAGGCTACGGATTCGCAATAGACTGAAGGCACACACGTCCGATGATAGGTTGCCATAAAATTTATTTTATTGCAAGAAACACTTCACAGATCTGTAATTTTCCACAGAAGTAATCGTACAGGTGTTCACAGTATCACAAAATTCAATCAGTAGATGCACTTCAAATTACTAAGAGCGTTGAACACAATGCGATGCAAAGCGCATCTAGAAGGTGAAACTTCCAATACTCCGAAATCGCTCAGAACAAACAGCTTACAACTAGAACAACTGAGAGCAGATGCTCTATCCGGTCTTATATAATTTTCACCTGGCCGCCGAGATATTTCTATACTTTCTGCTTCTCAAAATTACTAATTACGGTTACAATTACGCAGAATATCAATCACAGTTATTTAATTGATATACCTATTACTGTAATACAGGAACTGGACCAAAATGTAGTCAAATGATCGCCAAGATTGGGAAGTTTTGGTGATATCTCGCCAAATTTCGCGACAAAAATTAGTGACAAAAACTGGTCACAAAAACTCGCCAAGCTGGCGCGCCAAATTAGCGAGACAGCCATTTACTCAATGTTAAATAGGCTTGCCCCTGTTTTCTAACGTTTCCAACAAGCTTCGCTCCTTTACATTTTCATGTTACATTATACAAAAGAAATGCAACAGTTTCAAACTTAGCTTCACTAAAATCAACTAGCTATGCACAGAATTCTCAAAATTGCCCCCTTCCCAAGGACTGCACGTCCCGGGCATTACAATCCCTGGACAGGAAGCCATACTTACGATTAAGGCAAATCTATGTAATACTGAAACAATAGTTTCAGTAAATAAGAAATCAAACACTAAATAAATAAGTGCAGAAACTTGCAAATTTAGAAAAAAAATAGGACCATGGTCTTACATTATTTACATATATGCACTACGAGGATTACGTACTATGGCCATACTAAGAGGCTAACTTGCCGCAATGAACAACTTTAGAATTTGGCGACCTACGGATCCAAACTACGACATCGCCTAGCGACGTTGACATTTTTACCCGACCGCCAAGATATTTAGAGTACTTTCTGCTTCTCGAAATTATTGGGAATTGCTCAATTGCAATACCTATTACGGTGATGAAGCAAAATGTTGCCAAATGGTCGCCACGTTTGGCGACTTTTGGCATTTTCTCGCCAAATTTGATGACAGAATTTGGTCGCCGTTGAAAACTTGGCGATATCTCGCCAAATTAGTGAGATAGCCGTATACTGAATGTTAAAAATATTGCCCCTGCATTCTTTCCGGCACAGCATCTTCCTAGATTTTCATGTTAGAATTTACAGAAAAAATAACAATTTCACATATAATTTCGCTAAAATTATCCTTATATATCCAAAATTCGTAGCAATATCATGGTCAGGTTTGCTCATATAAGAAAGCATAGAAATGGTAGTTTTCATTTTAAAGCTTTTTATTTCATAGTATAGCAACAAGAGTATTTTTTGAAGCAGGAAACACGAAAAAGGAGCAATGCCCTTGGCGGGACTCGAACCAGGACCTGTTGAATACGTGCGGATTGTGCTACAGTTGCACCACGAAGGGAGGGAGAAAGAAGGAGGGAGAAAATACCTTATAATATAATGAATTATAAAATTTTGCAAATCTCGCTGAATTTATTTGCCTAATTTTCGTTGACGGGAAATGAGATGCGTACTACTTAAGTTGTCTTATTAATAAATTAATATTAATTGTAATTATAACTTTTATTACTGAGTTACAAGACATACGGACTAAATAAAAAATATTCTGTATGCATATGAATGAAAAGCAGCATGTACTGCCAAATATCCAAGTGAAGGGAAAAAAACTTGTGGCAATCTTTCAAACCCATGATATAAATGTGAAAAAACAGTGTACGTTTGATGCGTATTCTGCCGCAAAAGTAATAAATAATAACATGAGTAGTCATCTACTCTTAAATATTATATATGCATCCAACTTAGTGCAATAGCACGTAAAATGACAATCACAAACAAGCTCATGACCTTCAATAACACATAAAAGGACAATCTTTGTTGGTGCCAAAGTCATGCTCAAGTCGAATATGGATGTAAGTTCAAAACATGTCAATGGTGCCACTGGTTACGTAACTCAAATAACTGGCCTTTGTTCAGACGTGGCCAACTCTATGATCAAGACATTCCAAGAGCGAAAGTAAATTTTGATGGTGTTGGCGTATGTATCATTTTCCCAATGACAAAAGAATTTCAAGCAAATGGCGGAGCAAAATCTGAAAGATTCATGCTACCTCTTATGATTTCATGGGCATGCACAGGCCATAAAATGTAAAGAAGTACTCGCAGCTGCGAAGTTGCTTAGCTTTCAAATAGGTGGATCTGCAGAGGTTTGGCTTATATGCTTTCAAGTCATGATCAGTAGCTAGAAGGACTTGAAGCTTTAAAAATTGAAACTGCTGGTAGCAATTCTTGCGGTATTAAAGTAAAAGAAGAAATTGAACGAATGATGAAGGCTACAAAAATATAAAAAAATGCCCCTGAGAGCGGATACCACGCTTAACGGCGTTTGATCCTCTCTTCGTAATGAAACATGCTTAACGGCGTTCGACTTCACGCATATGATGATATATTTAAAAAAATATATATAGTAAAAGCATGTAGTGTTCTTCTCTTTTATCTATTAACTAAGTGTGGAAGAACTTAGTGAACTGCTAAGTGAATAATCGCTTAAGTTCAGAAACAGAAACGTAACACTCAAAGGGGTTAATTACCTTTACTGCTCAAACTAAAGATGTTTGACGTACAACAAAGCCTCAGGACGTACAACAAAGACTTAGGACGTAGTTGGCCCCTAAATATAGAACTATTTAGCGAAGCTATCAAGAGCGCGTAGTACGGCACAGCGTAGTAACAGCTTAGAGAGGCTTGGCCAAAAGGCAAACGCGCGCTAATCAGAAACTCTGTTCTCTCTCTCGAAGTCAGTGGAACTTAAGTACTATTTACTACTCATTTGCATTTAACTCGATTCTAAAAACACATTCTGGTAAGGAATTCGTAAACTGAAATTAGGATAGATAGGAAAGGAGCTTAATAATAAAATATTATAAACTTAGGATAAATCTTACAAGCTATTCACATGAATCTTCATAAACGTTGACAGTAAAAGCTTTTCGTACAAAGCTTTATACCGCCTATTTTTTCTTCTCAATTAATGAAATAATTCGTGCGTTTGCCGTGAGCCCTTATCGATTTTAATATATTGTTACGAAAAATTCGGCGGTTGTGCCTGTATGTAAGCTTTCCGGCATAGCACTAGGGTTGCCATAAAATAGTGTATGGTAGGGTTGCCAGATTGGCGACTTTATCGCCCATTTGGCGACCAATTTGGCGATATCCCATGGTCCAATCGGGAAGCTTCTAGAATAACTTCCTGTCGAGATATTTCTCGAAACGTGTCGAACTTAAAGAAAAGCTATATAAACCCTTGCGTTTCTGAGTTAGTTGTTGCAGAGTTAGTTGCAGAGTTGCGAAGAGATTGTGAAGTAGTGTGAGCGTTGTGCTTACTGTGAGTGCTAAGCTACGCGAGAGTTCTGTGAACGGAAAGCAATCGAGATAGTGCTTTGCCGTGAAGCTATCTTTACAGTATAGCTTGACAGTGTATTGGTGATTGTTCCACGGTGTTTATTAGAAGTTTAGTGTTGCCGTGAAGCTACCTGTACAGTTACAGCCTGAAGCTGTGTTGCTGATTGTTTCAGCGTATTTATTGTAGATTTTCGACGCTTTTAAAGGTAATTTTGGAACTGTGCTGTAAATAGTGATTCCTGTAAATAAATTGTGCTTTTTATTGTTCTGCATCGTGTTTTCATCG
>KK112841.1:28034-40502 GCA_000611955.2 Stegodyphus mimosarum
GGACTGGGAACGCCCTGTGGATGTTCATCAACTTCGGAGCTTCCTGGGACTCTGCACTTATTACAGAAGATTTGTAAAGGGGTTCTCCAACATCGCAAGACCTCTGCATAGATTAACGGAAAATAAACAGAAATTCGTATGGACTGACGAATGCGAAAAATCTTTTAATGAGCTGAAGACGGCATTAACATCAACGCCTGTGCTGGCATATCCCCAGATCGACAAACAATTCATACTTGATACGGATGCAAGCAACGAAAGTGTTGGAGCTGTCCTTTCCATTCTTTGGTAAAATGATTGACGGTGAAGAGCGAGTGATAGCCTATTGGAGTAAGTGCTTGTCAAAACCGGAGAGGAATTATTGCCTCACTCGAAAAGAATTGCTCGCTATCGTAAAAGCCATAGAGCATTTTCATCATTATCTCTATGGCAGAAAATTCTTGCTCCGCACCGATCATGCTTCCCTAACTTGGCTATTGAATTTCAAAAATCCTGAAGGACAGATAGCCAGATGGATTCAAAGACTCCAGGAATATGACTTTGAAATAAAACATCGTAAAGGCTCCTCCCATGGAAATGCGGATGCTTTATCTAGGAAGCCTTGTCCTGCGCATTGCGGGTATTGTTCAAGAGCACAAGCTAAGTATGGTTTGGCGAATCCTAGCATCCGACAAGTAACATCTTCAACAGCATCGGAGCCAGATCCGTGGAGTCATGAAAAAGTTAGAGAAGACCAGTTGGCGGATCCTAACATTAAGCCAATAATAGAGCTGAAGGAATCATCGGCTACGAAACCCAAGTGGCAGGACGTTTCCATCTTCAGTCCTATGACTAAAAGGTACTGGGCTCTCTGGGACTCACTTCACCTTCGAAATGGAGTCTTATATCGACTGTGGGAAAGCGACGATGGAACTAATAAAAGATGGCAGCTGCTGCTTCCTCAAAACCGAATACCTGATGTCCTGAAAGAAATACACAGCAGCCCAACAGGAGGGCATTTCGGCTATATGAAGACATTAAACAAAGTTCGAGAGCGCTTCTTTTGGAGTTCCGCAAGAAACGACGTTGAGAAATGGTGCCGGTCTTGCGATGCCTGTGCAGCCAAGAAAGGACCAAAGGAACGCTGTCGCGGAAGAATGCAGCGATACAACGTTGGAGCGCCTTTCGAGCGAATTGCCCTTGATATACTGGGACCTCTGCCATGGACTAAAGATGGCAACAGATACATTCTAGTTGTCATGGATTATTTTACGAAGTGGCCTGAAGCATATCCAATTCCAGACCAAGAGGCTGTCACTACGGCTGAAGTCCTGTTGCAGAATTGGGTATCTAGATTTGGAACTCCCCTCCAGATTCATACCGACCAAGGCAGGAACTTCACTTCGGCTGTGTTCAAAGGACTGTGCGACTTATTGGAAATAAAGAAAACACAGACCACCCCGTTACATCCGCAGTCTGACGGCATGGTGGAGAGATTTAACCGCACAATCTTGAACCACCTATCGCTTATGGTTTCCAAGAACCAAGAAGACTGGGATCGTAAGCTGCCCCTGTTCCTGCTTGCTTACCGTAGTGCCGTCCACGAGAGTACCGGCTATTCCCCTTCTCAAATGCTCTTCGGTCGTGATCTCCGTCTTCCGAGTGACCTGCTTTTCGGCCGTCCTCCGGATCTACAGTCCTCTCCTGAGGAGTACGTTCAAGATCTCCAAGCCCGGTTGGAAACGATGCACAGGTTTGCTCGAGAGCGAATTAACATCTCGACGGACAGGATGAAGAAGAGGTACGACGCAAGAGCGACCGAACATAAGTTCCAGGAAAACGACAAGGTTTGGCTGTGGAATCCGAGCCGTCGTAAGGGCATTTCTCCCAAACTGCAATCGCATTGGGAAGGTCCCTACACAGTCCTCAACAGACTGAATGACGTCGTAATACGGATCCGTAAGTCTCCCAATTCCAAACCTAAGATTGTACATTATGATAGGTTAGCTCCATACTATGGCCATAGTAATTAGTGATAGTTATTTTTGTTATGGGTACCCCGTATTTCGTAATGTTTTTATGTTTAATTGTATGATTTATGCATAGTTGCTTGTACATAGATCTTTGTAATTAGTGTAAATGTTTTTGTTATTTGTAAATACTGTAAATATTTGCAAATTTTGTTATTATTGTAATTTATTTATTTGTTTTGTAGCTTTTTCGATTATTTCTTTTTGGCTCCCAGCCAGGGATTGTACTGCCCGGGACGTTGTGCTTACTGTGAGTGCTAAGCTTCGCGAGAGTTCTGTGAACGGAAAGCAATCGAGATAGTGCTTTGCCGTGAAGCTATCTTTACAGTATAGCTTGACAGTGTATTGGTGATTGTTCCACGGTGTTTATTAGAAGTTTAGTGTTGCCGTGAAGATACAGCCTGAAGCTGTGTTGCTGATTGTTTCAGCGTATTTATTGTAGATTTTCGACGCTTTTAAAGGTAATTTTGGAACTGTGCTGTAAATAGTGATTCCTGTAAATAAATTGTGCTTTTTATTGTTCTGCATCGTGTTTTCATCGATTACTCTCAAATCTACGAACCCGTGAAAACGCAACAATATGATGATTCATAGCATATCTGATGGATCTGACATTAAAAAATTAAAACATTAATAATTTTGATCAGTACTTGTGCCATCAATTTGCAATCAATAAATGGTGTTTCTGATGCCAAGTATTGGTAAATAATGAAATATTTTACTCAAAAATTTGTATCATTAAAACTAGCTATTATTTTTTAAACAGACAGTGCACACAGAAAGTAGAGCAAGAAATTTCCAGCCGAAACACGTTTTATATGGCGTTGGGAATTCATTTTATGAATTGTACTAATTAACTAATTAACTAAATGTTAAAAACACTTACTGGAAAATTTCCTAAAATTTATTTTAATTAAGACGTTATGCCTTATGTTGAATCTTTTCTGAACTTCTGACAGTCCACAAAAAATTCAAATTAAATAAGTTTAAATAACCAGCCAGAATCTAAGTTTGGGTACAGAGCTTTGGCAACTTAAACCAGGAACGCCGTTATCCTTCTTCTTCTTCCCGGTAAGTTAATTGTTGATGAGCACTTGTGATTAGAGAAGGCGCCTAGATCAGGAGCTAAGTTCTTAATCTTTAAGATTTTGATTTGTAAATGTGGAGCGGTTGTTATTTTACGAGGGCGTAAGCCCTGAAAATTTAGTTTTGTTATTTGTGTAAGTTTGAAATTGAAGCTTAAACGACTATTTTAGTTGTTCTTTACAAGCTTGTTATTATCAGTTCATGTTGCAACGCAAATTAAGATGAGTCACAAAGCCATCCGGCAATCTATGCAGTAAAGTTACTCAGTTAGCTGAAATTAGAGTTTAACCCGATAAATGTATTAAAAACTTCAAATTATTACTTGAGAATACTCCTTCGTTTGCTAATGGCTTAAAGTACTTTAAAATGCGGATGATATATGAAGATCTTATTTTGCAGCGGGTGGCAATAACTTCTCATTTCCCGAGACAGAATGTCTTACCTTTTGCGTGGAGCAGAGCCAACGGTAACATCTGATTTCAGATATTACGACAAACCCTTTTCTTTTCTTTATCAGTAAAAATGTTGCAGAATCGCTGAAATTAAGTTTCCTTATTTATATATTGTAAACACATTCTTGTCGTTCAAGATATGACAGTATTTTCCTTTTCATAAATCGTTTTTACCGCGAAAATGAATTCGAATCCCCTGGCAGATATTTTCCTTATACAATCTTCTTTTAATAAAATAATCAATCTACGATATAAAATTACTAATTAAAATTTATGCTTCAGCCTTGAGCTGGGAATAAACATTATATTTTCCCTGCCATATAAAAACGCCATTAACTGGAAACACAAAGACGAATAGTAGATCCATAAAAGCATAAAGCAATTCTATGTCCTTGACCTACCCTTCACTTCCTCGTCCGAAAAGTTCAAAGAAATTTATTTTACCGACAGTTGCTTGCCCTCTGAAGTTAATCAGCTGCCTTGTTGATTTAACATTTACTTTTGAAAATCAGGATTCCTTTCTTTGTTCGCTAGAGGAAATGTTTAAGAAAATAGTTATTCCGACTTCCACTATTTACCGAGATTATCGAGCTTATTTACTCGACTTACTTAGGTTCTTGAAGATTATGACTCTAAAGGTGCCTGTCAGAAACTCTGGATCAGAGCATCCTGTGGTGGGTAGTATAGTAAACACTGAAATCTTTTGTAAAAACATGGTTCTCTCTTTAGCGAAGTTTACAAGTTCAGTTGCTTCGCACGGGAATAGAATTGCCATAATCTTTGCAAGGATGTTACTGAACATCTAATTCTATTTTTACACGAACCTTTTGTGCATAAATTCAAAATAAATATTTCATTAACGTTTTACAGATGTGATTTTGATTTGAACTGCAGGTTAAGTAGCTTGGAACACCAAAGCGTACTAATTTTATTTCTGCCATCTAATATTACATTTTTTGTTACAACAACTAGGCCGAGGAATTATTGTGATATAAAAATGTCGCTTGGAAAGAACATTCAACACGTTTTGGAAAGACGTGTTGCAATGTTCTTTCCAAGTGACTTCCGTCGTCATTGACGTATGGAAGAACTTCTAAATTATAGACTGTGTTTATCAGGTTGGATTAGTTTTAACTGAATTAAAACCAGAAAATCTGAATGCTTATTAAAAATGGATATCTGCTCTGATTTTGATCAGTAAAACACATTATGAATTTCACTAATAGAAGAATAAGACGATGTTCACAACATGTCTAGTTATAGCCGTGATAGTCCAATAGTACGCAAACATATGCTTCATTTATTACCATACGGCAGTTTTATATTGTTACGAAAAATTCGGCGGTTGCGCCTGTATGTAAGCTTTCCGGCATAGCACTAGGGTTGCCATAAAATAGTGTATGGTAGGGTTGCCAGATTGGCGACTTTATCGCCCATTTGGCGACCAAATAGGCGATATCCCATGGTCCAATCGGGAAGCTTCTAGAATGACTTCCTGTCGAGATATTTCTCGAAATGTGTGGAACTTAAAGAAAAGCTATATAAACCCTTGCGTTTCTGAGAGCAGTAGTTGCGAGCAGCAGTGTGATTAAGATTGTGAAGTATTGTGAAGTGTTGCGAGCAGTGTGATTAGTTGTGAGAATAGCTGCTACGCGAGAGTTTTGGTGAACGGAAAGCGATCGAGATAGTGCATTGCCGTGAAGCTAACTTTACAGTATAGCTTGACAGTGTATTGGTGATTGTTCCACGGTGTTTATTAGAAGTTTAGTGTTGCCGTGATGCTACCTTTACAGTTACAGCCTGAAGCTGTGTTGCTGATTGTTTCAGCGTATTTATTGTAGATTTTCGACGCTTTTAAAGGTAATTTTGGAACTGTACTGTAAATAGTGATTCCTGTAAATAAATTGTGCTTTTTATTGTTCTGCATCGTGTTTTCATCGGATACTCTCAAATCCACGAACCCGTATAAACGCAACAATATTATACCTATTCCCGTTAAAAACCAACGAGAGTAAAGATCTAAAAAATCTATAAACAGAAAATTAACTTATACTGTGACAGAAATCTTATAAAAAGATTTTGAAGACACAGATTTGTTTAAATTTTTTTCGCACTTGTTAAAAGATAAATACAGAGAATTACGAATTTTCGCAATATCGAAAAATTGCTCTGTTTGCGAATACATTTATATGTAAACAGTTATTTTCCCACAGTTGAAGACTAATAAGTTTAAAAAACGAACTGATGAGTATCTACAATTAAAATAATAAAGAAAAATCTGAAAGGTTTCAGATTTTAAATTGCTTCCAAAGGAGCGTTTTTTTAACATTTTGTGTGTTACCTTTATTTATTAGATATCCCGTTCTGCCCACTTAAACCATAAAATTCAGTTCAAGAGAAATATCGCAAAATAATTTTAAATTGAGCATGTCTTTATAATTTCCGATACACAGTCTCGCGCGCTGGAGATAAAAAGGATTTTTCTGCGCGCTGGAGATAGAAATGATTTTTGCCATTGCTCGCTTTCAAATCTTTGAGTTTGTTAATCAAAAATTTTTTAAAGGTTTACAAAATATGAAATCGATCATTAAACAAATTCCAAATTTCAAATTTGGGCTTCCAAATGCCCATATTCGCAGTAGGATTACTTCATTCAAAATTGGAAGGCTCTAGGTACCATCGTTTTATCACAATGCGAGAAACATACATGCATTTATGCAGATTCTTCATCATTTAATTTCTTTAAATATAATACAGGGCAATAATACTTAGTGGCAACAATTTGAAACGTGGAACGGCATTTAGAGTGAACCGACGCAAAATCGCAAAACGAAAACAATAGTCCTTCAAGGACAAAGTCCCTTTGGATTAATAATGAGAAAAATGTAATTTTTAGTAGTTTTCCTCCAAGCCTATAAACCGTATTGCAGCTGAAAGTTGTAGCAAGAAATAAAGCTTATAATTATTTACGTACAAATATATTATGTGTTTTTCCTGTTTTTGTGGAAGGAAATTGTAATAAGTCAAAGAAAGTTAATAGGTTGTCATTTTTTATTCTCAACTTTTATCCCACTTAGACAGTTTTTGTAAGTCGTTTATTTTTAGTTTAAATTAACAGTAACTGAACTAGTGTTTAATTTAATATATTAGAATTATTTGAAATAAATGTCACTCTGAAAATTTAATATTTAGCTTCCAATACTTTTGAATCACAAAGTGTTTAAAAAATTTCTTGCAAATACCAACTTTTAGATTTCAAAGAAAACATAAATAGAAACTGGATTATTTTTCCTTTTCGGCATAATTATTGCTGTTTATTTATAAGTTAAAAAATTTGTTTTGTTATAAAAGTTTTTCATTTTGGTTAAAATAAAAATTCGACCCGACACCTGCTTTTAGATTGTGCATTCGGCTTACAGGTAATCTGAGTTTGAGATTACTGTATTAAAGGATAACTGAGGCTGAAGAAGGAAATAGTATGTGGCAGTTCTGGCATCAGTTGCGCCGAATAATTAAATTTACTGGTTATTTTACATAATTTTTTGCGATATTTTGTCATGAAAAACCAGCTTTTTTATTTTAAAGTTTTCTTTTTAAATTTTAAAATGCTTTCTTGTTTAAGCACAAAAATTTCTATTCTCAATTTCTGTATAAAGTGAAACATTTCATTAAAATTTTATGCATTTTTATGAAGGATGAAGCCATTTGTTAAAATTTTCACTGCTCTTCATTGCTTTTATACAAGAAACTATCACAGCTTACTATTTTCAAGACTTTTTACACTTTTTAATAGCATAGGAAAGATTTTTCGCAAGAGTATTCCATGGAATATATCTCAAATTTTTGGGCATATTCTTTTTACTAGATCAGAAGACTATTCAAATTTCTAATATGCTTGGAAAATTCTATATTCCAAACAACATAACCTTCTGACACATACCTCGAAAATCATATAACATGTAAGGCATTTCTCCCACCTTCTTGGCATGCCTTTGTGGTGTAGTAGCCAGCACGCTTGGCGCGTATTAGAGATGTCCTGGTTCGAGTCCCGGCGAGGACTTGCTCATTTTTCATCTCTTCTGCTTTAAAAAAATACCTAACGTCTATGCAAACATTCTCTGGGGATATGCTTGAAATATCACAAAGAACTTGCGAATATTCCAGAAATATTATGGAATGACAGAAAAGGAAAATACTAAAATGTGTCTGTGATGTACAAGGAGCTAAACGTATAAAAGTTACAATTAGAGGAATGTAATTATTTTTAGCTTTAATAAGTCATAAAATACCACCATGTTGTAATTTTTTAAACTTCTTAATAACAGTAAGGATAAAAGCGGCACTTATTAGTCCAAAGGGATTTAGTCCCGAAGGACTATTACTTTCGTTTTGCGATTTTGCGTCGATTCACTCTGAATGCCCGTTTCACTTTTCAAATTGTTGCCACTAAATGTTATCGCTCTGCATTAAATTTTAAAAAATGAAAAATCTGCATAAATGTATGCATGTTTCTCGCATTGTGATAAAACCTAGAGCCATCGAATTTTGAATGACGTAATCCTACTGCGAATATGGGCATCTGGAAGCCCTAATTTTGAATTTGAAATTTGCTTTATTATCGATTTTATGTTTTGTAACATTTCAACGAATTTCTGATTAACAAACTAAATGATTTCAAAGCGAGCAATGGCAACACTGTACGGAAAAAAAAACATTTTTATCTCCAGCGCACGAGACTTACGGAAATTCTAAAGATATGTTCATTTTAAAATAATTTTGCGATATTGATTTTGAACTGAATTTTATGGTTTGAGTACGTAGTGCATGATATTTAATAAAAAAAGGCAGCACACGAAACGTTAAAAAAACGCTCCTTTGGACGTAATTTAAAATCTGAAATCTTTCAGATTTTTTTTTCTTAATGTTGTCAGCAAATATATTTATAATATAATATTTGTTTACAATAAAGAGAGTAATCCGGTTTGTCAATCGGTGTTGTCCGGAATTGTCGATCAGGAAACACGAAAACTTAAAATGTTTCAGTCGGTTTCAAACTACAATTTAACTTATTTTGTTACAGGTTATGTGTTTAGGACAAGTTTTAGGTTATTTTACGGCTCAGAAGTTGTATTACCTATGACTACTGATTTAAAGTTGGTTTACTTTATCAAGTGTTTTTATTTATATATTAATGTATGATTTAACCTCTTTCCCCCCGCTGAAAGAAAATAGGGCAAATATCGCTACCCATGAAATCACGTAATAATTATTTTGGAGCAGAAAGAGGGTGACAAATGAAGAGTCTCACTTTTCCTCTACCTGCTTTCCTTTCTGTAACTATCACTGATTTAAATTCATTCATATTACGCAGAGAGTTGTCCAAATAATCATTCAAAATATTCAATCAGTTTTACTTCAATCGTCAAGGGGCTATTCTTTTGTTCAATGGAAATGCAATAGTTTCTCCTACGCGTTAAACTGTGAGCTGCTTATGAAAAATATTTTTTTAATTTTGATGCATGAATCACAAGGCATTCTTCTTCTTCATTACTGTCTCCTTTCCATTCAACTCTACTTTCATTCACACTGCTTGCAATTTGATCCAGAAATTGATGAAAAGTTTGTAAATCTATTAAAATTAACAGAATTCAGCTGTGATAAAAATCATTTACAAGAAAGGGAAATTCTACTGGGAGAGGGTAAACATTTAGTTCAACATTTCACTGATAGAGGATGCTGTATTACATCAAGGAAAACGCTTATTAGTTAAAATAATATGGAACACACCATTTAAATTCACATGCAAGAAATTCACTGCATATAATAAAGGGGATTACTACAGGGTATCCACTAATTAGGGAACTATTCAGCATCGCGTTTAAGATGTTATTCTGAACTTTTATCCTTATGGCACGATAGCGAGCTCTCGCGTAATTGAATCGATTATTGTTGAAAGGAAACCTTCTAACCAGTAAAAACCTTCTAACATTTTCCAGAAGAACGTTATCACATATTTCGATCCCCAAATAAAAATAGGTAGTCAAAACAACATTGTAGGCAAGTTTTCACAATGTTAACTCCTAGTTTAAAATTTCTAGGCAATTTTTAATCTTGCGGACATGTCCCCTTTCAACAATAAAAGCGCAAAAAGGAATAATATATATGGAATTTTCTTTGAATAATTTACTTTATTTAAAAACAAGGCATTTGAAGCAATCGAAATACGAAACATGTCACAAAATAAAATAAAATGGCGTACACGTTTTTTGTTCGATTAAAAAAATGACATCCACTCAGCCAGAAATACACTCACGTTTGTGAAAATTGCAACACCAAGAAGGAATCGTCATAATTGAATGCAATTTAATACACAGTTGAGTGGTAGTGGTACAAATAAATGATTAAATGTTCAAAGCAAACAAACAAGAACAAGAGATCAGAATCAGTATTTTGTGTGGCCACCACGCGCCGCAATAAGTGCTGCTACACGACGTGGCATGGAGTCAAACAAAGTTTGAATGTCTGACTGAGGAAGAGCATTCCATATCGTTTGTACGCGTACCCAAAGTTCGTCTGCAGACGCAACAGGACGAGGATCACGAGCAAGACGCCGACCAATGACATCCCACACATGTTCAATTGGCGACATATCCGGGGAACACGCAGGCCAAGGAAGAAGCTGTACCTGCTGCGCTGCAAAGAAGGATTTAACAATCCGAGCAGTATGAGGGCGGGCATTGTCCTGTTGAAATACAGCGCCTGGCAAGCTTTGAAGGAAGGGAACAGCTTCGGGCTGTAGAACTTCACGGATATACCGGTTGCTGTTCAGATTGCCCACAATTCGTAGCAATTGAGATCGTCTATGATATGCTATGGCGCCCCAGACCATAACTCCGGGTGTTCGTCCACTGTGGCGTTCGATAATGCACTCCGGAAGGTGGCGTTCACCGGCATAGCGTCTGACACGAATGCGGCCATCATGGTACCACAAATTAAAGCGGGATTCGTCAGAAAACACGACATGCTGCCAATCAGCACGCCAGTCTCTATGCTGATTGGCCCATTGTAGCCGCAGGCGGCGATGGTCGTGCGTTAGGGGGATCCTGTATAAAGGAGTCCGTGCGCGCAGTCCACACTGCAGCAGACGTCTACGAATTGATGAAGCACACAATGAAACACCTGTAGCTATTGACCACAGTGCTGCCAATTGTCTAGAGGAAGCTGTACGGTCCGTCCGCGCCATGCGGACCAGGTGTCTATCATCGCGAGCTGACGTCACATTTCGGGGTCCACTCCCGGATTTCCGAGTTGTCCGACACTCGTCCGTCCACTGCTTCCAAACGCGCATCACTGTGCTGCTGTTACGCTGCACACGAGAGGCTACTGCACGATACGACAATCCAGCTTCACGAAGGCCGATGATTCTCCCTCGTTCAAACTCTGTAAGTTGTTCAAATCTCGCTCTCTTTCGTCGACGAGGCATAAGTACAGATTGAGTTAACGTTTACCACTAGCAGATAACCACCGATAACCATACACGCCTCGCTACAGCCGTCTATTTATTCGGATCCATCAGCCGTTCAGAGGGCGCTGCTCAGCATACGCATGCGCTACGGATTTGCAATTCTAATCATTTGCATATCATGCGCTACTTTGCATTTCCTGAAAATTTCAGCTCACTCGCGTAAGTCCTTCATGTTGTTGCAATTTTCACAAACGTGAGTGTATATTATGTTCGTTAAAACCTTTTCAATACTGAGCATAATATCGAAACAATATTTAAAACCCAACTATAGTCAAACAATTTTAACCAACCACATTAACCTTAAGAGTCGTCTTCGTTCTCGGAAGATGCGGTTTTTGCAGAGGTTTGCCGCAATGTGATAATGTAAAAATTCTTATATTCTTCTGGTATGTAGTGAATAACCTTTTTTGGATATCGTCTGTTTTCTTTACGTTAATGACATTCATCCCAGAATAGGTTGGTGTAGAGGGAAGAACTATTTCTACATCCAGTCTCTACAATATTAGATTGTTTTTCAATCAAACCATTTAAGGCATTACAGGCAAATAAAACTCCCTCCTTCATCTCAAAATAATAATAAATGGATATTTTAAAAAATTGCTTTGCTGCTCTACATTTTCTTTGTGCTATATCCTCCAGAGGCACAACTTGTTTTTGAAGTAACTTGGTCACCAACTGTTGACGTCTAGGACGATGTTGTTGTTTTCCAGCAATATAGCTGAAATTTTACCATCATAACTACTTTCCGACATGAGGTTTTTATAATGGGCTGCTGTGTATACTCCATCCATTTTTCTAATGTGACCTTTACTAACACCTAAAGTCCTATCACAGGGCAGGAAGCTATGTCCTCTAACAGGAAAGTATTGCTTGACAATCAAATTTTTTCGGGTCACAGAAAGAGCTAAGAGGAATCTTAAAACGGTATGATTTCCATTTTGACCCGTGCAACCATCCGAAAAAATATGAATTTCTTTTGCTGAAGCCGGAATATGTTGTCTTACGTAGTTATATAAAAATGAAGGAATCTAAGCGAAAGGATGACGCAATGTTTACAAAGACTGCCCGATAAGAGAGAATAGTAGATTTCAACAACAACGAGAGCTTTCACCTGCGACGCCCGCACTACACCCCGAGCTGTGTTAAATGAAGAAAAGGCTCACATGCTGCACATGTTCCCTTTAAACAACAAACACCATCTTCGACCGCTTGCCAGTACACACAGAGTTGATTTAGAGGTGTGCCGCTTCAACTTTAAGGGCGTAACGACTCAAACCTCAAAATCGACAAAATATGGGCACGTGCCCTTTCAACAACAATCGATTCAATTAAATATTTAAATATCGTCTACATGTTGGTAAAACTGGATAACTAAATATTTACCCATCACTGCCTC